>VDFB02310349.1:0-18037 GCA_007258455.2 Sequoia sempervirens | reverse complement strand
AAGCTCAAGTGAAGACAAAAAAAAGTGAAGTTGAAAGGTCATCCAGTGGACATGCTCAAATGCGCCCAAGTTTAGATGTAAAAGGTGAATAAAGATGGTAAGTGGGGTAAGAAATATTGCCTAGACATGGTGAAAGTGAGGCGTTATCCTCCTCCACATCAAGAATGCGCCCAAGGTGAATATTGGGCGTGATTTTTTTTGAATTTCCTCTCAAGTGTGCTAGGCGTTTTCCTTCATCAAGTGTGTTATGCGCCTAAAGTGGAGGGTGTTGGAAAATTTCTCCAAGGCGTTGGAATATTTCCTAGGGTGGTGAGTGAATAAAATACAAAGGATGAATAATGCATGCCTAGGCGTTGAAATTGCCAGATGAAAAATAAATTAAGTGTGATGTGCTTTCAAGAAATATTTTCTAAGAAAAGTTGATGAATTTTTTCTCACCACTGGCAAGATGGATTGAAGGATGAATAAAAAATTTCTAAGGGAAAATTTTTCAAAATGCTAAGTGATTCAAAAAATTTCTAAGGCACAAATATTTTCTTCCTCTAGAAAATACGCCTAAGTCTGGAGGCGATGGAATTTTCACGAGCATAGCGAGGATTACCGGGCGTCGGTGAGTGCAGTACGGGTTGATAAAATTTTCCAAGTCAGAGCAAAATTCTCAGAGGGGATCGAAGAACGAGAATAAATTTGATGAAAGAATATTTTCTAAGGTTCAAAATTCAAAAATTAAATGAACCCGTTCGTTGGGTACCCATGGATTTGAGGCGTTCTGAAGAAAATTTTCTTCTGGGTACTGAACATTTGCAATGATAAATGGATTTCTAGATCTTCCGAACTTCACCGACACTTTTTCAGTGAAGAATTTAATCAGTGCTCAAAGTGTGAATTTTCCTAAGGGAGAATTTAAAATTTTCTAAGGCAAAATGAAGAAAATGTGTTTCCAAGGTGAAATTCTCCAGACAATGAATTTGAAAGGAAATGCCTAGGTGAATTTTCCCAAGCTCCTTGTGAAGATAGTTTTCTTGAGCCAGAGATGGATAAAACCAAGGTTGCCAGAGCTACAACAGGTGAAATGAATTTCTTGAAGATGCAGTTGAAGTTAATATTGTCAAAGATGATCTTAAAAGTACATCTTTTAAGTACGCCCTTGAGAAAGATAAAATTTGGCTAGGACGTGAGGAATCACGAAGGAGGTGGAAGTTGGCTAACGGAGGCGACGAGCGCTTGGCGTTGGAGCATGAAAATCTTGGTAAGTAAGGTGAATTTATATTATGAAGTGTTCTAATACTCTCCTCCTCGCTTGTTTTGCAGGAGGAATGTCGAGGCCAGAGCACGATGTCTGGAAGTAGTGAAGCACGATGATATCACAACCTTTGGAGGAAGATAAAGTTACGAGTTTCAATCTCGAAGGAAGAAAAAGTTGCAAGAAATTGGCTAAGTGTTAGCTCAAGTGACAAAGAAGTTGAAGAACAAAAGTCAAGAAGAAGATCAAGAACAGTGTGAACGCGTCTACAAACGGAATCTTCTAGAAGGATGATGGTGGACATTATGGCTCATTTATTACCCCTCTCCTTTGTGGCGGTTTTTAGGGCAAATCTTGTTTAGGGCTGAGGTGGCACGATTCTGGCCACTATTGATTGTAACCCTAGCCGTCTTTTGGGACTTGGCTAGCTATATAAAGGGGGAGTCCCCCTCATTTGTAACTGGGTAGACAGTAGAGAAGATTAGAATAGACATAGAGTAGAGGGACAACTTAGAAGTAGCTTAGTATAGATTGATAGTGTAGTTTGAAGAAGAGGGAAAGTTTTCCCTTTGAAAACTTTGTAAGAAATTGTTGTGAACACTCTCTCAATAAAAGAGTTTTTCATTGATGGTGAATTTCGTCTTTGTTGTGAGTAGCTAGCAAGGTTTCTTCGTCCTTCCGATTCAAATGGTAGCGTAAAATAGTTCAAAGTAGTATAATTTTCATTCCATGCAAGTAGATGTTAACTATGGAATGTGGTGTTTGATCTAAGCAACTTCGTCTATCCATACCACTAGTGTGTTTGTTGATGGTGAATGTGCCTTGTGTGGTCAACTGGAAACATTGTGGGCCTAACTTCAATCACAGTTTGAATGATGGTATGCGTCGTTGTGATGGTATCTTCATGTCAAGTGGTGGTTTGAACATCTTTAGTCATGTCCCTTGAAGATTGCACCGACTCCGTGGAAGCTGTCCGATGCGAGGCAAAGCGAAGTCCGGTCGAAGTTTGCTAAAGTTGAGCTCCACATCCCACACCTTAGAATAGATTTAGACTCTCTGAACCCTACCCCATTTCAATTCAGTACTTTTCGGTTAGAATAGGAAACTCGAACTTCATAGACAGATCTTTCGAGCATTTGAATTCCTTCTTCCGCTGCTGAACAATTCCGTAAGTCCCCTTGAAATACCAGCAAATCACATCGAGCCAAACTGAGCCTATTCGCACTGAAAGAACCTTGGAGTTAGGCATACGAACTTTAAGCAGTCTTAAGCGTCGAATGTCACTTTACGATCAGAGAGAATAGGGAAAGCGTTACAGCAGCTTTGTTATTCTCGTTGAATGGTAGGTCCGCGAAAACTACATCAAGCGAATTTCAAATCTCCTTGTGTGTTAACAATGGAGTTCTTGCCAATCAACTAAGATTTATTATGTCTAAACAAAGGTAACTAACAATTAACTAGAAAGACTGCTTCAATTAACTGATCTAAAACTAAAACTAACTCCAATTGTACAAGAAATATCTCCAAGCATAGACATGCATGAAAAGAGGACAATTAGTTAACTTGGAAAAGGTGTCAAGTTAACTGCTGATCTAAAATTCTATCCTTGGAGAATGTCATACGCCTCAACTGGCAGTTCACTGGCCATCAACTCGAGCAATCATATCCTCCAAGAAGTTGTTAACTGCCTAATCATTTGGAGTGTTGATACTCTTCTGAATGATGTGATGTCTTCGTAGCATCTCCTCACCATCCGCAATCTAATTCTAAAAAAAATCCCTTCTCCTTGCTACAGCGTCATCAAACCTCGCTGACATTGCCGCTAATTGACTCAACTTGCAGTCAACAGGGTCACCGCTGAAACTACTACGGATGAGGTCTTGAAATTGTGTTTGCACTTCGCCGAGCTCATTGTTCTCACCATCCTCACATTGATACTGGCAAGGGACTTGTGACACGAAAGTTCTTACGAACTTGAGAGCACTTGCCACCTTTTGTCCGAATTCAATCATTTCTACAGAGATTGCTTCATATGTTTTTACCTTGAAGATTTGTTGTTCTCTCCAAGTAAAAAGCTTCTCCTTGTCTTCTTCCATAGTGACTAAATCATACACCATTCTCAAGTCTAAAATGGTGATCTCGTCTCAAGGTCTCCTCTCCGCTATGCTTTGCTCTAACTCCCTAATTTATGAGCAAAGATCATGGGCATTGTACCTCAACTAGTACATCTTTGCAAGTATGAATCGACCCCTAGTGATAAAATCTTCTACCCAATCTCTCAAGTGTTTCCCATAAATAACCAACTAACTTAGTTGATTTTGTTCTGCAAGTAATTCCAGCATCTGTGGGAGCAAGGCGGTGACGTGTGAAGTACTATGAAGGAGGTTGGAGATGTATTGCAGCAACTGTTGATTTTTAGCCTTGAGGGCTGCCTTGTCTTCACCATCTTTGACCACTCTTTCCTTCAAACTGACTGTTGCAGCCTCGAAGAGGTTTACATCAGCTTGTCGTGTACTTCTACCAAGGTTGGCTTTGACCAATGTGAAATCATCGGCCTCAACCTCGTTGGTGTCCTTATCAACTGGTGGAGTTGCAATCTCGATGACCACCTCATTTTCAGCGTTCTTCTCCACGCGGACTTGCTTCTTGAGTTTCTTGTCAGATGTGTCTTGGTAGACATTGTCAAACTCTGCAAAGTCCAACTGGTAAGAAGGCTTTCTCCTCTTCCTACCCGATTGTTACACCCCGATTGTATAGCTACTACTGCATAGGGAAATGCACTGTAATGATTGAATCTTTAAGATGAATAAAACATGTTGTTCTTGTTATCGAATGAATGTGTCCTATTTAAATGATTGTCTCATTTGTCTGGTACTTTTGTTGATGTAATTCTTGAATAAATGTTGCATGTAAGTTATGAAATAATGTTTATTCTAACTTTTGAGATGTTTTATGTATACTGCTTTGTTTTGAGCATATGACTTTCGTTGCCGTGTCACAATGTGCAGGAAAGAGGATCATTCCTCCAGGCAGAGGAGAGATATCACTCGGGGAGGAGCTTGGTCGGGTAAACAGTAACGAGAACCATCTGAGCATACACACACGTTCCTTAGACTGAGTAAAGCTTAGTCAGTTTGTGTGGGTAATAGATAAGTCGTCCATAGGCTTATGTGTTTGCGTTAGGAGTCGTGTTTACTTCTCTATGCATTTATAAGTGATGTTTATCTATGTATCTATTTGTGGTTTTACGATTATGTGGATATTAATAATATTATATTATTATTGCCTAGTGACTTTACATAAATATATATATATATATATATTTATTTATATATATATATCAGGTTGCTGACTGGCTCACGATATATTGATATATTTGTTAAATATAGATTTTTATATATGTAATTATATATTAAAGATTATATATAATATTATTATAGTTATATTAAAATATATATATTTAAAATACTCAGGTATTTAAATATTTATATGTTTAATATATTTAAAAGGACTATAATAATATTATATAATAAAGTAAATAAGGGAATTACATTTTAATATTTTAAAACTTACTTGGAGTAATTATATATGATTAAATATTTAAAGAGTAAATATTTATAAACTCCAAAGTGTAAATATTTATAAACTCCAAGTGAAAATATTTGTAAATATTTAAAAGAATAAATATTAAACTCAAAGGTAACAAAGTTAAAAGATTTAAATCTTTTAACATGAGCAAGTTTATTAAAGTGGACTATTGAAAAAGTTAGTCGCTAGTTTTTGGGGAAAACATAGAGACTTCATAAAGTATCGAACCTTTTTCTTAACATAAGGAAAGAAAATATGAATCATATATTTGGTGTAAACATTTGAAAATAGAGCTGAGAGTTTTCCCGTGAATGGAAGAAAGCTTCAACGCAGCAAAAATAATGGAGGAAATTTTCAGCACTGGATAATAGGAAATGCCAGCCAGTTGTTTTGTGCTGTAACAAGTTGAAACTTGACAAAATCGCAGCAAAATGAGTCATTTGTTTTCATGCACCAGGGAGGGACGTTTTTCCTGTAGGTGGCGATTTCTAAGTTTTAAGTTGAATTTTTCTGATAATGCTAGCTCCAAGAGGATCAATTCACTCCTTTTTGAGATGACATAGGGTTTATATGCTTGCCAAGTGACATTTGACTGAGTTTGGGCGCCTTGTCATTCTACATGCCCATAAAGAAGGAAATTGTTGCAATTATGGGCTTATAAATACTTGCCCAGCCATTCATTGTTGGATATCCTTGTGCAATTTGTTTCTTGCGAATTTGAGAGCTTCTTTGTCCATTATCTAAGCTGCTGTGTTGTTTTCTGTTGCTGCAATTTACCATTTTGTTGAGAGTGTGAGAATTAGAGGCTTTTACCAGCTATTGTTAATTGACTGTGCTAAATCCCTTTTAGAAGAGTGAATTTACAGTTGAATTAACTTCTATTAGAGAAGTGTTAATTGAGAAGAGTGACTTGAAGGAATCATCACCATTGAAAGAGAGATTTTGCAAAGCAGCCATCCCCAATTGGAATTCTGGAAGTTGCTGAAGGAAGAAGAGTAGTACTGGAAGAAAGAGCTTAAAATATCAGGCGTGATATCTATTTTATAATTCTTGTTTGAAATGCTGCTTTCTCTTATTCTTGTGTTTGATGATTGCAATTAGTTCATGGAGAATTAGAAATGTCTTGATAAACTTTCATTGCATTTAAGGGTAAATGTGTGAGGAATTTCATTGTATTTAAAGGGAAAATGAATAAGGGTAAACGCATAAGGGAATTCAATGCATTTTAATGGTAGAATGAATGAAGGACTTAAGGATAAAAGAAAAGGAATTCAAATGTTTAAGGAGCTTATGGGTATAGTTTTACTTAATTTGCATTATAGGGAAATAATGGGGAAAGATTTTAAAGAAGGGTTTAGTATGCAATTGATTGAGTTTTGCATTCCTGTATGATCTCCGTATATGGAGAATACGTAGAGAAATTAATATCTACTAGGAACGAAATGATGTCAAAACCAAGTATGAACTCTAGCTTATGTTATTAGGTTAACAGTGCCAAGCTATCACTACTAGGATAAAGAATTCCTAAATAAAGAGTTAGGATATAAGACGCTTGTTGATTGGCTCATTTCTTTGTAGACTGTTTGAGGTAGGAAGTCTGGGGTAAACTGATCCAATTGAAGGACACAACCTACGCGTAGAGTAAGATAGCCTTAAGTCAAATCGGCCCTGAGTAGTGTTTATGATAGATGACCTTCATTCGAAGTACTGAATGAGAATAGTTTGGCCAAAGTAGTGAAAGGCACGACATCCACTTAGGTGTGAGATAGTTGAGACTACACTGTCAGTTCATTGTGATCAGAGTACTAGTTCGAGATTGTGAAATAGCAAGGTTCTAGTTGTGTAGGACACAGCACTATGCTCAGTTGGTAATCGTTAAAGGATACCCTACCAATCTCTTCTTCGAAGGGAGGGCGATCTATTTAACGATAGGTGTGCGGGGGACCGCATTATAAGTCCGTGGTTGGTGGAAAAGCGCCCAAGTGATGTTTCTCCTCCACAGCAAGCGGCCGATGTACCAAGATTTGAAAGGACAGACTCCTGGACCTTCTTACTTCTATTTGTGCAAAAGCTTACGAGCTATGTATGTAACTGTATTGATTTTGAACTCTGATTTATATTTGCAATGAAAATGGAATTCATGCGGAAATATAATGTAATTTGTATACATTTATCAATAAAGAAAGGAAAAAATTTATTGTATTGCCTTTGTTACTTGTTATCTTTATATGATTGAAGTGGAATTTGAAAAAAATTAATTTACGCAAAAGATAGGTCATTACAAGGATGTTCTCAAGCCAAGACGAAGAGTCTCGACTAACTTCGCTAGGAGGATTAGTTCTTGTCTCATCAACTCCTAATGAAATATACCGAGCCAATTTTTTTTTGTTTTTCAAATAACAGATTACAACATTCAAGCAAGTGCACCCGTTAAGGTTAGATGGATAAACCGAAACGTGCAAGAAAGTAAACTCACGATGCAGAAGGGAACTCAACGTCAAGTATGTGCTACCCAATCCAAGGTGGAGTGAGGGGCGACCATATGACGGAGTGATTACAGAAAACAAAGCTTGAAATGAAATGCTGAATAACGAAACTTCTCAACACCCAGAATGTGCTTGCTCACCCAGAATGGGAAGTAGCTACCATAGGGTGGAGTTATACTATTTCAACTAGTACTGAAAGCAGACTTGAAGGAAATGCTGAATATTGAATCTACTCTACACCTAGAATGTGCTTGCTGACCCAAGACGGGAAAGTAGCGACCATAGGGCGGAGATGGATTACATACAATATCAAAATGCTGAAAGTGAGAACATTACAATCTGACTGAGCAAGAATCAAGGACCGACAGTACTACTGCCAGCATACAATTTGAGAGATGACTACTTGCTACCAATTACAAATCAGCCTTTAAGAATATTGCAATAATATTGAAGTATTCAATGATTACCAAGAATAAGCTTAAACTTGCATGAAAAGAAACGGATCCAACCTCTTTAAATCTGTGCAATCTTCAATGATGTCTCCGTGAAGACTTTAAGAGTTCTCAACGACCATCCAAGAGCAAAAGCTATTGCAGAGTTCTCTTCACCGTTCAATGTAGACTTGGCTGCTTTCTTCAAACTGTGTAATCAGATCCTGCACTTTCATTGAATAACCAGCAACATAGATATATCTCGAAATGCTCAGAACTCTTTCCAAACACACTCAAATAACCTCACACTAAATGCAAAACACAAGGATGAAGGTGGCGATCAAACTAGGCATACAAAACCAGATCAAAATGCAGACTTTATTTATTTGCACGAACCCCAAGACAGCTGGGATGGTACGGCTTTGCTGAGAGAGGCGACTTCCTCTTAAAAATCAGAATCTGCACTATAAATTCTGAAAATTGGCAAACATTGGCGCCTATCTAATAAGGAGGGGAAGAGACAATACCCATAACCAAATTTTTATTCTTTTTTGAATTACAATTGAAAAGGCTGATCTGCTGTGCAAACCTACAAGTCTTGAATATGGCCTAAAATGCAGAAAACAGAAAACTGAAGTCTTAACTTGCAACTTACAATGCACTAATTTCAATAACACACTACTAGACTAATAATCATCACTAGTCGTTGTCTTACAAACGAGAAGAGATGCCCAATACTAGGAGGTCTTCATCCCTCGAAGCAATCCAGAATCAATCCGGCAGCATAACGGTGTAATTTCCAAGATAACCCAAATGATGCACAAGACTCCCTTTTTATAATTTCTGCTTGACTTCACGAAACCCTAGAATCTGTTTTTAGGTCAAAACCTTCATCTCCTCAAGAAGGCGTACTTTCTCTTTAAGGCATTAAGAATTGATATTTTAATTAAATATCATCTTTTGAAATATGCGCCCCTTACTCCTTTGTTTTGACTTAGGTAAATAATAAATCATTTCTCAATGAGGGCGCCACCCTCAAGGACCCACCTTTTAAACACAACATTAAGTCATTAAGTCTAAGCCAAGGGTCAACGTTTAATTATAATCATTAAAACGTGACTTTTTTAATTAAATGACTTAACTTCTCCTTTCGCAAAGGCCCTGAAGTCAAAACTGAGCAAAACAACTGACCCACTGAAGCAGGAAGTCAACCGAGCAGAACTCATCTGGGAAGCTGCTAAAAATAGAATTTACTAAAAATAGTAAATTCCAAAAAGTGCTCTGAATGCTGAGACGAACATACCACTGCGAAGCCCTCTGAAAACCCAGAAGGAATCCGCCATTAAAACTGTCATCTCCGAACAACGACCTCCTCAAAATTCACGGGAAACCCTAATTTTTAGCCAGGCAGCATAGGGTTTTGAAGAGGCTAGCGGTCTTTGAAAATGTCCTGGGGCTTAGAAGGGGACGTACACGCAGGTGATGGGGGTTGGTGTAGAGATGTCATGAATTGGGGAATCAGGCTCCAAGTCAATGTGAATTGGAGACTGCTGCGGTGGTGACGGAATAGGAGGCTCTGCTTCTACTTCTGACACTGTTTCAGCTGTATCCATTTGTTGTTCTTGCTGATTTACATCAGCAACCTTCATCTTTTCTTTCAAATTCATTGGCACTCTATAGTTCTTTGAACCCTTTGGAGGATTGTTCATCACTTTAACCCTAGGTTTTGATCAGGAAGTGGAAGGTACTGTGGTGGTAACCGATGGCGGCTCTGTAATTGGAGTGACTACCTTCCACGTTCTCTTGCTATCTAGGAATAGCATGTTGTTCCTTACAACCCTACTTGTCCTTTCCTCAATAGAGGTGCTCTCTTTGGCATACCAATCAACGGATCGAAGTGGCTGAGAGTCAATTTGATCTCTAAAATATGTGGGAAGTATGACTTTGTTGTACCCCAAATTAAAATTTTTGCTACACTTAGGCATTTTGAAGAAATGAGTAAAAGTCTTATCAAAACAATCAAAAAAGGTCAAAATTGGGGTTTGCATGTCGTGCATGAGGGGTAAAAACTCAAAATTTTCAAAATCTGACGATTTGGGTCTGCTCAAAGTGACCAAGTCTACAAAACCCAGATCTCATTTTTTCATCCCTACTTTTTAGGAAAATTGCTATTTTTAGAAATTTTCCAAAAATAATAATTTTTTCTGGGTTTCTTTCGAAACAGATATTGACAAAATTTTCTAAAAATAGAAAGTGTGGCTTCTAGGGTTCAAATTGATTTTGATTGGTCGAAAATTCTTCCTCATCAAGCTGGTGCAGTCAGAATCACAAAATGATCAGTTTTGCCCTAGTGGGTCTATTTTGCTTTTTCAATTTCAAAAAGCATTTCGAGAGCTCTAAAGTCATCAATGGAGGCCAATCAGCTACCAAGCGTCAGATTCAACATTCGAGCACTGAGCAAAAGATGAGATGATGAACGTGCATGAAGAACGAAGGAGGAAGTTGAAAACTGCAAAAATTTGACTAACTCTGCCAACCATGGGTGCCCTAGAAGGAGATAGGCGCCCAACTTTTCACGACATCAAATGGTGGAATCAGGGTTTGTGCTCCCAGGCAATGTTTTTCAGATTCTTCCCAGCTCCGCAGTGAGTCCGGCAGAGTCATCATCATATCAATCAGTTACCTGGAATTCAAGATCAAACGGGGAGGTTTCAACCAGAAGATAGAAGGCAAACCATGAAAACTTCAAGAAAATTTCTAAGTCTAGAAACTTTGGGCGCCCCAGGTGCCCAGGGGCACCCAGCCTTTTAAGAGGTCAAACTCAACAATTAGGGTTTGCAAATGTGTCTCATCTCTTCAGGATTTTGTCAGCTTCGCAATGGATGTCTTCATCAGATCATCAGACTTGTCAATCACCGGAAAATTCAAATCAAGCTGAAGGTATAAAATGAAAGTTCAACTTTCAAAGATGGAAATCAAGCAAAAATGGCCAAGTCTAGAGGAGTTGGGCACCCCAGAAGGAGAAAGGGGCCCTAGATTTTGAGGGCCTAAATGGATGAATTTGCCAATGAAACCTCCAGCATGTCTTCCTTAGAGTTGATCAAGCTTTCCAACGAGACCATCAGCAAGTCAATTAGAATTGGCAGTCATCAGATGTTGAAGGCGGAACAGAGGGAAAAACATGAACAAAATCACAGAAGTCAAGCAAAGGCTAAAAACTCAGAAAATATAATAACTCTAGTGAAGTTGGGCACCCCAACTAGCCAGGGGCGCCCAAGCTTTTGAGCCCTCAGATTCAACTTTTAGATGTGTTGGCGTATGTTGTACCCAAAACCAAAATTTTTGCTTCACTAAGGCATTTTGCTTAATTGAGTTTTAATCCTGTTAAAGTGATGACAGTAGGTCGTTTTTGGGGTTCTTAAATATGGAGTTGGTGTCAGTATCATGTCAGTCTGTCACTGAAAAGATTTAAGAAAAGTGAAAATCTGAACGGAAAACATCAAAATTTTATCACGGAGAGGAGCACTTTCTGGAAATGAGCCCTATCTTTTAAGGGCTTCGAGATCTTGCAGCTTAGGGTTTGGTCACCTCCGTGAGACATTACATCCAGAAGCATCCGATCAGCAGCGATGGGCTATCAGCGCAATCAAGCGGTAGAGGACTGTTTGAGTTGTAGTGAATCTGATTGCAAAACAAAGGTAAAAGTGAAATTGATAACAATGAGTAAAGCGCGGCTTTTAGGATAGCCCATCTTTTGAGGTGGAAATGAAGGTTTTGGCTAAATGCCACCCAAGATGTTTGTATCTCACTTTTGTTTAGGCTTAATCCGTTAAGCGGGTGAATCTGAGTTGTTGAAGTGCACGAACACGAAAGTCCAAGCAAGGTCAAATCTTAGATCAAAATGTCGGAGGAAAAAGCAAAAGAGCACATTTGGGAAGAGCCTAAGCTTTTCCAGAGCGCTGTCTTTCTTTCGATGATACGGATATTCAATAATAATGTCACAGCCATTAAAACAAACTTTCCGTTGCCTGTCTTCGTCAGTTCATGAGATGCCTTAGCAGCTTGCAGTCGAGGTTTTTGTGATATTCTAGCCAGTTCCTGAAATGGCCAAGTCTGGGATGAAAAGAGCAGCTTTTCAAAAAGGCGCCCTAGTTTTTCACTCCTCAGATGTTGTTTTCTTGGGAAATGTGCCTTTGCAGCTGTTGTGCAGAAGGAGGTTAGCTCCGCAGTGAACCTGAGATTCAGTCCTGAAGGTTGATAAAATGGAAGTTATGAAGGATTTATTTTTCCCTTCGTACGAAGTACAGAAGTCAAAATTTGACTAAGTCAGAGAAAAAGAGCAGCTTTTGAAAAAGGCGCTTGGATTTTTAAGCCTTCATATGTCAATTTTATGACGTGCAGTCTCAAGATATCTTTTGATCTGTTTTTACTAAGCTTTGCAATGCACCTGTCAGCCAGCTAATCGGAGAAGTCAGTCAACTGGTGTCAGAGGATGTAAACGAGGTCCAAGCAGAGTTTAAGCAAATTTCATGAAATTGGCTAAGTCGGAATTAAACCTTAGAGAGTTCAAAGTTGAATTTTTGAAAGTGAAGTTAGATAGGCCTTCGCTGGAGTTATTTGATTTAGACTAACGTTCACAGGTTGTCATCTTGAGTTCATATATTGGCATGTGGAGTGATCTTTCAGTTTGCATGTCGAGTTAACTAGTTTGCATGTTCAGTTAACTATCTTGCATGTTGAGTTAACTTGATTGCATGTCCACTTAACTGAAGATTATCAATGAATGTCAACTGGAGTTCACATGCATTGCGAATTTGGTTGCAATTATGAAGTTTTAGTGAAGATGGCGCTTCATTGAGTGTCAACTGAAGTTCAAGAAGGGACGTCATATTTTGATGAAGCATTAATGTTTGAAGTAAGGCGCATTTGAGTGTTAACTTCAGTTATGAAAAGGGTCGCCATATTTAGTGTTTATTATGATGAAGCATTAATTAGTGAAGCTACGCCCTTTACAAGGAATGACAACTGAAGTTCCAAAAGGGTTGTTATTTTTAGAATTAAATTGAAGCATAAGTGTGAAGTTGGCGCACTTCTTGAAGGCCAACTGAAGATTGAAAAGGGTCGCTATTTTTAGAGTGTTTATTGCATGAAGATGGCGAATTTCTTATCTCAATCAACATTGTTAACTTTAGTTATCTGAAGGTACGCCTTAGGTCAAATTTGTGAATCATAAAGCAAGTTTGAAGATGGCGAATTCATTATAGGTTGCTAACTGAAGTCAAAGTCATATGAAGTTGTTAACTGAAGACTTGTAAGGCAAACCCTAATGCATGGTGCTTTAATTAGCTTATCTCAGTTCCAGTTAACTAAAATGGGGTCCAATTAGAAGCCAAGCGCACTTTTCAAGCATTCCTTGCTTAGTGCGAATTTTCAATGATGAAATTCTATATATTTCAGCCATGGCGTCCATTATTTCATCATCTTTTGCTCTGAAGCTCATATTCTTCTTGAGCGACCAGCAAGCTAAAGGTGATTCAGGTGTCCGAATTCAGCGTTTTTCGAAGCAACGAGTTCAAATTATTCAGAGGAAGAAGATTCTAGACTTTATTTTCACTTTGCATGCAGGTTTTATCAAGTTCCAAAGAAGAGGTTGGCAGATTTTTCAGAAGCAGACAAGCAAAACTTTCTATCTTCTGTCTTATTTCTTCTATTTCTCACCTTAGGTACTTTCTTAGCATGTCAAAGAAATTCAACACATATTCAAAATCTGATCATCGGGGTTGCATATTCCAGTGTTGCCGCAGCAAGACCCGCGTCTTAGATTTTTAGAAAATACGCTTGCCATGGATGCAGGCTTCCATTGCCTTTCGAGAATCTCTTTGCATGTGGGCAAAACATTTTAATCTAGCTATCGGGTTTGTTCATAATTCAGTTGTGCACAAAACCTTATTCAACTTTAATTTCTTTAAAATCGAGGCTATTTTAGCTTTGTCAGTTTTGAAAGTTCTCGAATATATTGAACACAAGATAAAAGTCATCATTTCAAAATACAGTTCAATCTCCATTGATTACAAAATTAAATCAATACTACACATAATTTCATCAAAAGCCTCGAGATCACGGACCCTAAATCATGTTTATCGGTGGTCATCCCCGGCCGGTTTGGAGGATGTTAGCAACAGTCGTTGAGGTCTTGAAGCGTTCGAGGTTGTTGAAGCGGTGGCATCTATTCATTACTGCACGATCTTGGATGGCGCCAGCACATTAAAGCATGACTCGTCTTCACGACAAATCAGATCAGCAGATGGCAAGGTTGTTTGCAGTCTCAATCCGAAGGACAGAAAAATGTTTTGCTATTCCTCCTCGTTCAAATAACTTCACTGTGGTTCTTGAGGCTTGTGAGAAGATATGGAATGCTGATCAGCAACGTTCGCAGAGGAAAGTGGCTCAGAAATGGTTGACAGTTCAGAAGACTAATTTGCCTAAGAAGGTTGGTCGCGGTGAATTCAAAGAGGAAGTTGCTGTTTTGATAACTTTACTTAACCGAGTTACTGGTCAATCAGATGCTAGCACTTTTCGTCCATGGATGTTCTACCTGATTACCAGAGTTCTTGATGGTACAGAGCGTTTTGATTGGGCTATGCTGATTAGTGATTGCTTACATCAGCAAATTACTAACTATCTCAAGTATCATGAGTTTCATATGATATCCTACTTGGTTTACTTGGTTGCTTTTCAAGGTAGCTACAGGTTTCTTAAAACCAATGGCACTCTCGGTGTTCAGCGTGTTCATGAGTATTATCCTCAGTTGGAGTTTTCTCAATCCGAGCAGGACTTCCAAGCAGTGAATGATCACTTTTCCATGAGAACAGTAAGAGATCTTGATGATGAAATGCACATTCGCATTTCTGCTGAGGCCAAATCAGCGATGGAGACTTGGGCGGATTGGTTTATCCAGTTCCCTACTTTCACATATATCCGCGTTTATGGATATGTTGGAGAACCCCTGATGTTACCGAGATACCCTTCAGATAAGCTCATTTTTATGGAGTTCCTCAGACAGATGCAGCACGTCCATTTCTTTCTTCGTAGTCGTCATAAGACTGCGGCTAATTTTCCATTCACATTGGGAATTTTCACATGTGATGCGGCGACAGATGCCAGGTTTATGTCTACTGAGATAGAAAGGTTCAAACTCAGACTTATCTTGAGGCGTTCCTATGATCCTCTCGGTCGTATATGCGTCGGTTAGAAGGATTGCATGTGCTGACGCGAAGACTTTGGGCTGGTGTGAAGATGAATTCGAGGTGGGTATTAAGTCACTCATGAACTCACTGTTAATTGACTCTCGATTGCTGTGGAAGATGTTGATGTGAGGTCTATCGGATGATGATGGAAGTTCTTCTCAATTCCTTATGTTAAGGATCAAATTTGCTCGACATCGCCAGCTCACTGATTGGTATGCCAGGGAGAATATTTCTACCGGTTTCCAGATCAGTTATCAAGACTAGTAAGTTGTTCTTGGAGAGCAAACGTACACGGAAGTCAGTTCCTGTAGCAGAGCTGCCAAAGGATTTCTCTTCGTTGCCTTCTACTTCTAGAGCAAGACCCAGAGTCAAGGCCATTATAATACCTCCTGAAGGGGTTAGACTCAGTGGAAACACAGGGAAGAGAGCTACTGGTAAGAGGAAGTAGAAACAAGTTGAGAATGTTCCAGAGGTTCCAGTAGAGACAGTTATTCAGGCCGAGCCTCATGTTTCTCTTCCTAGTTCACCTCATGAACAGCCTATTGACATAAGTTCTGAGCCTGAGACACCAATTCAAGCTGGATCGGAGACACCTGAACCACCACAAGTTGATACATCAGGGACAGTCTCTCCGCGAATTGAGAATATTGTTCAGTCTTGTTGGCTCGAGAAGTCTTTAGGGAGACAGAGGCGTGAACCTTCATACAACCTTGACTTATCTGAGTTCGGTGAACCTTATCAGAAAAGGTCAAACAAGAAGATCAAGAAATAGGTGCACATTGAGAAAACTCCAGAATCAGAAATCGTTATTGAAGTTGCAGTTCCTCCAGAGGGTAAAAGCTTAGATGAAGTCGAGGTTGGTGACTTTACATTTACTAAGGCTAATCTTGGCAAGACCACTAGAGAGATAGATGTATCTCTTCTTAAGATTGTTACCAATAATCTTGAAGAGCGTATCACCAAAGATGGAGAAGATAAGGCATTACTTAAAGCTGAAATTGGTCAACTTCGTCGATACATTTCTGATCTTGTTCATGGGAATTCGAGTAGAACACCTGGTCTTCCTCAGCATACACCTGCAGAACAACAAAAACTGGATCAGTTGGTCAGTCATGGCAGACTTTTGGACAACTAGATTGATAGTTTAGTTGCTGCTGGTTGGCGTCTTCTTGCAGATTTGTATCAGTTGAGAAGTGATGCGCATAAGGTTCGTCAGGGTGTTCAGTCACTTGAGATTGCGGTTGCAGAGAATTTGGCAAAAGATCGTGTTCTGGTATCTCAGTTGTCAGTTGCATACGATGCCTTGGAGATTGATGAGGATCAGGAGAAAGTCTTTACTTGGAGAGAGCAGCACCTTCTCAGAATGGAAATATGTGAGAAGATCTCTACTAAGTTGTTTTCACTCAAGGATGATGTCGTTGGAGTACTTGCAGTCAAATTAACCCGTTGTTCCGGTCGTGTCATTATCTTCTATAGAAGATGGCACGTATGTTGAGTTGGATAAAGTACAAGCAGAGTTTGAGAAGCTGATTTGTGACAGCCTTGAAGGTGAACCTATGGCGCCTAAATTAGAGAATATTTCAGTGATTGCAGCCAGTTTCAGAAAGGCGACTGAAGAATGTAAAGATGGCATGCACACGATCACAGAAAGTGGCAGAGAATTGAAGAAACGGACTGTTGTTTTGAGCAGCGTCAAAGTGCCAGATGACAAAGAGATCGATGAGTTCTTAGTCGAAGTGTTAGACCGAGTTGACATGGAGTGATCTGCGGTTGGAACCTACGAGTTAATTTCGAGGGTTGAGTCATGAGTAGCAGTTAACTCGACTTGCAGTCTTGAGTTTACTTGCTGATCTAATGCATGCTTATCTCATCCTTGGAATTATCGTCACAGGAGTTAGGGTTAGGGTTTCTAGTTAACTGAAGGTAGTGGCCAGTTAACTTTGCTTTAAATAAGGACGTGCATGCTTGCACATGGTCCATTTAGGTTATTTACCAGTTAATCGATGGTAGCTTTCCAATTAACTGTATAGTTTACTTCATTAGGGTTTAATAATTAATCTTGCATGCATTTTGCGAGACTGTAGTTAACACAAGGTGATTTTAGGGTTCCCTACACCTTGATGTATATAAATAAGAGCTTTGCTCATTTGTAATTAACTTTTGCTTGAGAGAGAAATATATGCTGTGCCTACCTTGCCCTCAATATTGCTCTTTTGGTATTTGTTCATGCGTCTTTGCTATTACAATTAATTGTTATGCCACATAGGGTTTCATGCAATTGTGATAGTGGATTCTTTCCATAGTTTAGATAAATCTGTCTTGTGAATCTTTTGTCATTATTGATCAAGCGTTATGCCACATAGGGTTTCGTGAGATTGTGATGATAAATCTGTTTTGAGAAGTCTTTACTGTTATGATTAAGTGTTATGCCACATAGGGTTCCATAAGGTTGTCATGGTAAATACTTCCCTTAGTTTAGATAAATCTGTTTTGTGAATCTTTTATCATTTTAATCGAGTGTTATGCCACATAGGGTTTCATAAGATTGTGATGATAAATCTGTTTTGCAAGTCTTTACTATTATAATCAAGTGTTATGCCACATAGGGTTTCATAAGATTATCATGGTAAATTCTTAAATCTGTTTTGTGCCAATAGACTTGTTCAGATTGAGATAATAGTTGCGCCACCTTGCCTTCAAGTAGAGAATCTAAACACGTTTATCATCTGATAGTCATAACCTTGCTCCGTTTTCTCATGCTCTGTTTTCTTGAGGGAACTGGATAGAATTTAAGTTATTAAGTTTAGTTGTAGTTAGTGAATCTGCGAAACCAGAGAAAATTCTCAGCTGCAACGTATATAGTTTTCGAGAAAGCCTTGTACCTCTACAGCTGAAACAAAAAGACAGGAATTAGTTTAGTTTATTTCCCTTTGTAGGTATTTTTGTCAAGCACAACGAGGGAGCTTCCCCTCCTAATTTGAAGAGCACTCATTGCGTAGTGTGCATAGCTGTCCGTACCAACTCTTACTCTAGAGGTACTAG
>VDFB02310348.1:0-60329 GCA_007258455.2 Sequoia sempervirens | reverse complement strand
AACAAATTTGCAATAATATTTCATGAACATCAAACAATTTTGCTATCACTTAAGTAGATTTGGCTTTAAGCATTCAGCAATTTCATAGAAACGAAAGATTTTCAATAATATTTCTATTCATTCATCTCTTTTTTTAGAACATTTTTTGAAATTTAACATCTAGTCTAAAATAAAGCATCAAAATACTAAAAAATAAAATTGCTCCTAGGTATTCTCCACGCATGCCCCAAGATTTAATCAAATCAAAGAAAACTGCTTTATACTTCACTAGATTGCTTCACAGCTAGGCATAAAACAATGTGAGCTTTTAAAGAAGGGGGTTTAGTTTGGACACCAAGTAGGTTCTATATGCACCCTTAAATGGCACAGCACACAATCTTGTTCAGCTGAACTAACAAACCAGTTACAAAAGATACATGAGATAGGTAGCTATCAAATTGGCTTCGATATTGATTAATTTCTATGTGCATACAAGTTTTTAAACCAGAATTATTCAAAAAATAGGAAAAAAGAACAAAACTTAAAGAAGTTTTGGCTCTTCCGACATCCACAAATTTTGAACTTACTTAGAAAGAAGTATCCCCTAGCATTTTATAGAAGCAAGACACAGGTAGGATAAGAAAAATACATGAGAGGAAATCCGAGGGACGAATCACATCAAGGCACGTGGAATATGGTGACTGGTAAGAGAATTGCAAATGAAGTCAACAAAGGTCAACCTTCATCTGCACGTTGATGTCCTTCGAGTGTTTCATCTTTTTATTATCAGGGTTCCTTCTTGGAACCAAACAAATCCGCCAAATATAATGTAGGAAATTCCCATACATACAGAATGATCAGGTGGAACTTTTGTTCCTACTTTCAGGTTCAAACTCGGCTTGAACATTCCCAGGAATGAGTAATCCCCGAAATGAGTACACCCCTCTGTCGCATGCTTAAAATCCATATTTTTGGTTTCTCGATACTTGGTGCTCTTTTGCAACAAACTTTATTCTAGCATGAGCTTCCAAAGTGTATTGTTGAACCTAGTAACACCATTGGATCTACTTGCAACCTTATTTTTCTTGACTGTCCATACCCGAACTTTGCATCACAATTTGCTTCTCTTGCAATCACAAATTCCACCTAGTAAATCCCTTTTAAAAACACTTATAAAAATATCAAGTAAATAAAACCATCATTAATCCATTATCATTATAAATCCATCATAAATAACATGCTTTCAAGAAAATCATATATTCTTGTGTAATTATCTTTTAGACTAGGTTACCGAACCATCGGACCTCTTGGATAACCTTAAAATTTTGAAACTTTACTTTTCATTGTTACCTGGTACCCGGTACCCAGTATTCAGCTTTTACCCATAATTTTCCTAGACCTTAGCTTTTACCAAAACTTCCATATTTATCAGACCTTGGCTCCTGAATTGGAATGCTTCGCTCAACACTTTGCTTTACCTTTTACATTTCTGGCTTTCCTAGTTCTCGGTACCCGGTAACCAGAACACTTGAATTATGAAGTAATCTTTCAAAAATATTTCTCTTTGCTTTTCACTTATGGTGATCTTTCCAACTAGCCAGCATCTTCCATATGCATTAGTTTTTTTTTCACTTAGGGTCCCCAAGTCTTACATTCTTGGGGCGTGTTGTGAGACCACACAACTTGCAACCAATAAAACCAAATTTAAACCAAAACTTGGGATTAAATTACCAGTCGTAAATTATAATTTATGCATATTTTAAAACAATAGCTCTTTACCTTTACCTAGATTCTGACATAAAAATATTAAAATTTCTCCAAAAATATCCATGTGTGCTCTGATTAATTCCAGTTTCTGGAAGTCAGTGAAAAAAATTAGTTCATTGATATTGAACTACATAATTTGGTAATCCTCCAAATCCAACCAAGGATAGAGCCTTGTTGCCAGTCAAGCATCCATAGCCCCGAACAAGGTTATCTCTGTAATTCCCCCAAACATAGCTTTACTACCAACCATGCGTCTATAGCCTCAGTAGAGATATTTGAATAGCCTAAAGAGTTGATTTTTTTTTGTATATCTCTTTTGATATTTCATTAATAGCTCATTTTTCTTTTTGACATTTCATTGATAGCTCATTTCAATTTGCAAGCAATGAAGCCCGCTATTAGGTTGGGAATTATAGTGGTAGAGAAGGTTACCTTTTGATTTTTCGTTCAATGCAAATCCCTTCATCTTTTCATTACTTCCCAAAAACTCATTTAATAATTCCCTATTGGTGTGTATTCTTGGCTAAACTTTGCCACTTTTATGTCAGATCCTAGCTAACTACAACTCGCTATATGTTAGAAGATATGCATAAATGAAAATTTAGCAGCAAACAACTTAATCACCAAATTTAAATCTAAATTTAGAACCATTAGTTACCACCATTCCAATTAAATTCTATGGCAAGTACTAAATATTTGGCTAGAGATTCTGATTTGATGGCACTGCACCACATTAATAGATCAAAAATGTCATGATGACACTTAAACATGATCACACTATTTTGCATTAAATTCACATGTCTCAATGCGCACATATCATTTCTTTCAAATTTCTCAGGTGATGACATGTGCTACCTTACCGGCTTCATTTTGCTTTCTGCTTTGCACACATGGGCACCTTCATGATTAATACGGCTTAATAAAAACACAATGAAATAACGACCATTAATTTTGAAATCTTTAACTTGCTTGATTCACAATCTTTGTAATGGCCAAATTTGAAGCAAATTGTCACCAAAAATGTAAGAATTAATTTGATTTGACATTTTTCTCTGGAGAAACTCATTTGGTTGCCACCTCACTTATGATTTCCAATACTTCGATCCAGGCAACTATGTACCGCAACTTCCTCACGATTTTCTATAAATTTTGCACTTCTCTCAAATTCTTCACACCTTTGCTTTGCTTTCCAATTTTCATTCTGCATTTTTTTTGCTAGTGCTTGATTTCTTCTAGGTAATGGATACTCCAATTTGCTTGACCTTCTCTTGCTACTAGAATGTTTCCATGGGTCATATCACGTCTCAAAGGCTTGAAAAGGTTTTCTTCATTTGGACTACCAGTTTCACTATGCCAAACTTGTGCTTAGTCCTTGGGGAACAATATGTGGAATCCAAAGCTTACTACCAGTTTTATTCTAACTTGGATTCTCACTTTGTAGCATCGCTCCTAGACATTGGGCTTCTTGTTGAAGATGTTCACTCCACTGTGAATATGATGGTGCGACCTAAATATTTGGAGAATATGGATATTGTTTTGTCTATTGCATATATGACCATCAGAATCCCTTCCATGGATGATATCCCTTAGTTCCTATAACACAGTGAAGTAGTTCCACTATGGTCGTTCCTGGCTAACCTCCATACTCCTAACTTTGAAGTTCACTGGGGAATTGCCTACATAGGGTATTTAGCCCTGATGGATGAGGCATCCTAGATTGACGGAATGGTCACTCCTCTCTACAGCTCAACTCCCTCTTTTTTCTTTTTTGATCCTCTTAAAGTAATAATTTTGGTACTTCCGTGTATATACGTCACACACACACACACACACACACACACATATATATCTAGCTTTATCATACATTTAAAAGCATGTATTTACTATGTATGGTTTTATCATTTTACATTTCACAAAACAATGTTATAAAATGTTTGAATTAACTCTCATGTGTATGATAAGTTAAGCAAAATTTGTTGATGCAAAGGGCCAAACAAAAAAAAAGGACAAGAAATTGAAAAACAAACCCTACAAAAGAAAACTAACCCTAACTAACAAAAATTTACCCTAAAAAAGCAATTTATTTTAAGCTCAATAAATATTTTCGTTATTTTTTTGGTACAAATTACAACAGGTTTATCCTTAAATTCACTCGAATAAATTTCAAATGTCCTTTTGTAACAATGAATTTCTTTAAATTTTCTATGTTTAACAAACGTAAATTCAAAGGCGTACTTACCAATAAATTGGCTCATATGTATGAAAAAAACCTCATTAAAGGTTGATTGCACACACTTTCGTTGATTCGTCAATACTCTACCTTCTTTCAATCTCGGTTCATGGTTTTCTTCTTTACTCTATTATGTTCCGTGAACAACTGTGTCCATTTCTTGATTTTCTTCTCCAAAAAATTTTGCGTCTTCGGCCATGTCTTCACTTTGAACTTTGTTAGAACAAGCAATATCACAATTTATGTTGTTATTAGAGACAGAAACAGTAAAAACTTGATACTTTGTATCTTGCATGAAATCAAGAAAATTTTCTTTTTTAGCTTGTAAATTTTCAGTTTGAAATGAAAAACACACGTCTCCCACTCAATTTTCTCACTCCTCTTCACTAACATTTTCCATGTGTGAAGAGAATGATGAATCATCAATGTTGTTTCCTCATTTTCGATGCCATATTTATGAGTCTCGACATTCTCGCATGTCTTCCTACAAAACTTTAAGATTTTATTCATAACAATTGCAGTTAACAAACTATTTTGATATATTAGTTAATTTTCTAACATTTTTAGTTTCACTAGGGTTATACTCTTTTTCAAATTCAAAATATTTCTTGTTAACGGTTCCTTTCTTCTAGCAGTTAAAATTTCTTCCATGAATGGAATCACCTTATGCATGTCCAAACTTACCCTAGTTAAAAAATATTTCACAATCGAGTTCATTGTGATTAGTTGTATCATGAATTCTACACTCGATGACCCTACCAAAGGTGAATAAACTCAAAGGATATAATATCTGGTTAAGAATTTTCTGGAGTTTTTCAACTTCCATTTTCAAATTACCGGCTTGCATTAGACTTTTGTCTTACAAGCTACTCTTAAACCCAAAACCAATATAGATTCCTAAACAAAACCCAGAGGGAAAGATATATATGAAAAGTGAGTCCCCTCCCTCTAGCACCAGTTCTTTTTGATGACGATGTTACTCACAGCATCAGTGCAGATAAAATCCTCACAAGAAAACCACGAAGAACCTATTTTTACTTGAAATATTGAACCAGGGCAACCTAAGGGTCTGATTAAAGAGGAAAAGGTTGACTTAGCTTAATCCCAAGGCTCTGATAGTTAGGTCTTGACCATACTAAGTTCACTTCAAGGTCTGATGTGATATTTTTGTTAATCTCAAGGGGTTTATGGTTATCTTTGGTTTTCTTTAAGAATCATAAGCATCAAATAAAAAAAATTAGTTCAATCATAAAATAATCTCATGAAATCAACAAATTTGCAATAATATTTCATGAACATCAAAAAAATTTGCTATCACTTAAGTAGATTTAGCTTTAAGCATTAAGAAATTTCATAGAAATGAAAGATTTTCAATAATATTTTCATTCATTCATCTCTTTTTTTAGAAAACTTTTTGAAATTTAACATCTAGTCTAAAATAAAGCATCAAAATACTGAAAACTAAAATTTCTCTCGGGTATTCTCCACGCATGCCCCAAGATTTAATCAAATCAAATAAAATTTCTTTATACTTCACCAGATTGCTTCACAACTAGGCATAAAACAATGCGAGCTTTTAAAGAAGTGGGTTTAGTTTGGACACCAAGTAGGTTCCGTATGCACCCTTAAACGACACAGCACATAGTCTTGTTCGGCTGAGCTAACAAACCAGCTACAAAAGATGCATGAGATAGGTAGCTATCAAATTGGCTTCGATATTGATTAAGTTCTATGTGCATACAATTTTTTAATCTAGAATTATTCAAAAAATAGGAAAAAAGAACAAAACTTAAAGAAGTTTTGGCTCTTCCGACATCCACAAATTATGAACTTAACTTGAAAGAAGTATCCCCTATCCTTCTATAGAAGAAAGACACGTGTAGGATAAGACAAATACATGAGAGGAAATCCAAGGGACGAATCACATCAAGGCATGTGGAATATGGTGACTAGTAAGAGAATTCCAAATGAAGTCAACAAAGGTCAACCTTCATCTGCACATTGATGTCCTTCAGGTGTTTCATATTTTTATTATCAAGGTTCCTTCTTGGAACCAAAAAAATCCACCAAATATAATGTAGGAAATTCCCATACATACAAAATGATCAGGTGGAATTTCTATTCCTACATTCAAGTTCAAACTTGGCTTGAACATTCCCAGGAATGAGTAATCCCCGAAATGAGCGCACCCCTTTGTTGCATACTTAAAATCTAGATTTTTGGTTTCCTGATACCCGGTGCTCTTTTGCAATGAACTTTATTCCAGCATGAGCTTCCAAAGTGTATTGTTGAACCTGGTAACACCATCGAATTTGCTTGCAACCTTAGTTTTCCTAACTATCCATACCCAAAATTTGCATCACAATCTACTTCTCCTGCAATCACAAATTCCACCTATTAAATCCCTTTTAAAAACACTTATAAAAATCTCATGTAAATAAAACCATCGTTAATCCATTATCATTATAAATCCATCATAAATAACACACTTTCAAGAAAATCATATATTCTCATGTAATTATCTTTTAGAGCAGGTTACCAAACCATTGGACCTCTTGGATAACCTTAAAATTTTGAAACTTTACTTTGCATTGTTACCCGGTACCTGATACCCAGTATTCAGCTTTTACCCATAATTTTCTCGGACCTTGGCTTTTACCGGAACTTCCATATTCACTGAACCTTGGCTCCCGGACTGAAATGCTTTGCTCAACACTTTTCTTTACCTTTTAAATTTTTGAATTTCCCAGTACCCAGTACTCAAAACACTTGAATTGCAAAGTACTCTTTCAAAAAAATTCTCTTTGCTTTTCACTTTTGGTGATCTTTCCAACTAGCCAGCATCTTCCATAAGTGTTAGTTTTTTTTTTCACTTAGGGTCCCCAAGTCTTACAGTCTTGGGGTGTGTTTTGAGACCACACAACAATTTCCTTGAATGAAATTAGATAAATAGGTCCATTCATCCCCTTTACCACCATTTGAGGGGGGTGAACATCTTGTTTCTATGTTTCAAAACCCTTTCATGAATCTTTGAATGTAGATCTTAGAATTTATGCAACTTGTATGAAATGGCTTTAATGAATGTGGATCTTGATACTTGAATAATGCTTTGAATGCTTGATCTTGAATCTTGAAACCTACATCACAATGTTAGCTCCAAAAATGTGCATGATGCAAGAAGACTTTGACATGATGATTGGATCTTGAATTTGCAATAAATCTCTGATAAATCTTCTCTTGAATGCTCTTGATCATCAAATTTTCTCTAGGAATGCTTGTATAAAAATTCTAGGTTGCTTCTCAAAACTTCTAGGATTTGAATGATAAAATAACCTTGTATTTATAGGTATGTATCCTTAATTTCCTGAAATTCAATATTACAAGCCGACATTGAAATATGGATTTGGGGACCTTAAAATACCAATAAAAACATATTTTAATTTTAGGTTATGTTGGTTATTTTCTTAGAACCAAACTTAATCTCATTCACTATCTATGAATTTGCCACAATTTAATGATAAATAATGGTGAGGATTGGCCAATGAACAGGTACTAGCTTGCTAAGCTAGACCTCTACTCTTCGGGCTCTATGAAACCCAGGAGGGTTATCTTAACAATGTTCATATGATGCTCTTGTGCCATTTGATCGTAAATATTGAAACAAACAAATAATCCGCATATAATTACTCTACAAACAGAATGTATCAAAGAAGTTGGCTACTTCTTGACAACATTTCACATTCAAAGCATGAGAAAGGTATAACTCAACACAATTATAACCCATTTTGTATAATTTGATTTAATAAATGATTTGTTGTTGAATTGACCAGCTAAATGTAACTTGAATACTTAGATCAATGCCTCATCCTTGGAATGGAGTTAGTTCTAACATCTACACAACTTGACACAAATTTCATACATGACATCAATTAAGCTTTGAAGATATTGCATTACAGTATTTCAACAATACATCTTGACCACCACTTCTTACCAATATCCTAGCACTCAATTTAACATAAATCAGCAGCCTCACTCAAGAATTTGCATTAATTCTTTGAATTAACAAGCAAGAACAAAACCACAAATCCAACAAAAATCAATGGAGACAAATAAAACAATTCTTGATTATATTATTCATAGCTTATGAAACGAGTACATAGGAGAGAAAATGGATTTGAACTTGCACCATTTTGTACTATATTGCCAATATTGTTATTGAAGTTACATATATTAGCAGACTCAAACCTAATACTTAACTCTAAAATGCTTAGTATATCCTTTACAATTCCCTTTGTGATCAATTGCAAAATAGCCAACCCCTTCTAATTGGCCCTGAATTCCCATTTATAGAATTTACATGACAGCAAACAAGCCTCATGCCGAATTACAATTCAGTCACATTTATGTTTGACATTCAATTTCATTTCAATTTTAGAGATTCCCAAGATAGTTATATTTACATGTTACAAAGTGGGGGGAAAGCAAAAGACAAAATTCCATCTATCGTAGAAGATTTACCTGCCTTCCAAAAGGCACATTCATTACTATAGCAACACAAAACCTCTCATCCACGTTAGCCAAAAAAGTTCTCCCCGTCAGCATCAAAAACAAAAATTCATTTGCTCATTGAAGGATATTCACCCACCTTCCAAAAGGAAACCCTCGTCATCGTAGTGGTGTGTTGGAAAAACAAAGATAGACAACTGAGAGGGGGGGTGAATTAATTGTCAAAGAATATTTAAACTTTTCAAACTTAACTTAATCTTAGATCTGATGAATGAATAATAAACCATAAACAATCAACACATCAAAAACATAGAGAACACCAAGATTTTTTACGTGGAAACCCTATTAGGGGAAAACCACGATGGATGTTAGTCTACAATATTATACTCTGTTAAAAGTATAATGAAAAAATAATGGGAATGCACATGCATTCAAGCACACTACCTAGAGCTCACTGCTCAAATACAAGAGGGCTCACTACCCAACAATATACAGTAATTTGGATTAGATCCACAGGGTATGAACTAAGAAAATAGCTTCTACACAAGCCTCAATTCCAGTTAAGCACATAAAACCTTCTTCACACTTCACTCAAACTTCTTCTCACTTTGCTCTACAATCGAATGATTAGAACACTATTCACACATCTTCACTTTCTCTGGCATACATTCGCTCTCTTATGCACACTAACTTTTTCTCAAACAATCGCTCTTATATATCCGCAACATGGAATTACATCAACAACCTTGTTAGCCAAAAAATATAAAACATATTTTCAATGTCGGCCCAAATTTACAAATAAATTTTCAATGTGGATCAAAAACCCTTGGCTAATATTATGATATGACCTAAAATAATATCTTCAAGTGTGCCAAACATTCACTTTTAAACTTTCAAGGATCTGCAACACGTTACAACCATCATGTCAGCCAAGAACATCAAAACCTGAACATACTAAGAAAAATATTTGACCACGAGCACACCGATCAATGCAGACATACAACAAGAATAGAGAATGATCTAGAAGCATTCAAAAACAACAAGAACTAACAAAGAAACATCCATAGCAACAGAAATTACCAGAATCACATAAACTTCAATCAAGAACACTGACATAACCCACAGAAATACTGTCAGAACACAACTGTTCATAGCACGATCAAATCTTCACGCGGACCTCTGAAACTTCCAGTAGATGATCTAGATACTCTCAGCAATAAACCCTTAGTCCACAACAACTTATCTTCAACGTACAAAACAAAACGCCTTCATGACCTTTTCTGTTCCACTGGAAACCTGCAACTCTTCCTTTAACATTTTTCTCAATATCCTCGACATATACAGCCTTCAATACAATAATGCTAATAATGTTGACATCAATGACAACCACATATCAGCAACACAACCACATCATCCAACAATCTCCCCCTTTGGCATTGATGGTAACACATGATGTGAAAAACGCCATCAACACAACTCTCAATTAGCACTTACTCCCCCTTAGATTCTGACTCTTCTTCCTTAACCTCTTCTACATGGTCTTCTCCCCACAAGGCTCTTTTCCCAAATAAGCAATAGTTTTTCACATGACTCTTCTCCCCCTTTGACATCAATGGAAAAGATAAGCATTATCTTCCCCATACAAGCTCTGAACCACATATCTGCACATCTGACTACTCCCCCTGAGTAGCAATCACGAAAACATCAATTTGGATTAGGAAATATCTATGAAGCACATGGATTGATGCAAATAAATGCATCTTTAGTTCATATCAGGAGGGGTAATCACCCCTAGCATCCCTCTGAGATACTCAAAAGTATCCTTCGGCAATGTCCTAGTGAAAATGTTTGCAATTTGTTCTTTGGTAGGCACATACTCTAGTCTAACTTCTTTCTCATTCAATTTTTCCCTCAAGAAGTGAAACTTGATTGATATATGCTCGGTCTTAGAGTGTAGCATTGGATTCTTTGATATGTTAATTACACTTGAGTTTTCATAGTATATGGCAATAGGTTCATCATATACTACTTTGATATCTTTCAGCATCTGTTTCATCCACATCACTTGGGTACAGTTATTTGTAGCAACAATATACTCTACCTGAGCAGTAGATAGAGAAATGGAATTCTGCTTTTTGCTCAACCAAGACACCAACTTCTTCCCTAGGAAGAAGGCACCATCACTAGTACTCTTCATGTCATCTACATCTCCTGCCCAATCTGCATCAGTATCTGCATTCAAAGTAAGATCATCATCCTTAGGATACCAAAGCCCAAAATCAACCGTTCCTTTCAGATACTTGAAGATTCTCTTTACTGCAGTAACATGAGATTCTTTTGGATCAGCCTAAAATTCAGCAACCATACATGCAACATTCATAATGTCTGGCTTAGTCTAGGTTAAGTAGATAAATCCACCAATCATTGACCTGTATCTTGTTTGATTTGCCTTAGGAGAATCATCATTTTGTATTAACTTGCATCCGGTTACCATGGGAGTACCAACAGGTTTTGAGTCATCCATGCCAAACTTCTTTAGCAAATTTCTCACATATTTGGACTGAGATATGAAGATCCCCTTATCTAACTAAGTAACTTACAATCCCAAAAAGAACTTCATCTCTCAATCATACTCATCTCAAATTCATTCTTCATTTCGTCAACAAACTTTCATACATAGATTATCATCTCCTCCACAAATAATTTCATCAACAAAGACCTCAATAATTAACTCTTTGTCATGATCCAATTTGAAATACAAGTTGTTGTCAGCAGTACCTTTATTGAATCCAAGCTTTACTAAGTATTTTTCCAGTCTAGCATACCAGGATCTGGAGGCTTGCTTGAGCCCATATAGAGCTTTCTTCAATCAGAAAACCATGTTTTCCTTATCAGTCATTTGAAATACATTCGGTTGTTCAATATATACTTCTTATTCTAGCTCACCATTCAGAAAAGTTGACTTCACATCCATTTGATAGACTTTATAGTTCTTATATGCAACATAAGCAAGAAATAATCTAACAACTTCAATTTTGGCAACAGGGGAAAAGGTTTCTTCAAAATCAATACCTTCCATTTGTGAATACCCTTTACATACCAATCTTGCTTTATTCCAGACCACTTCACCTTGTTCATTCATCTTATTCCGAAAAACCCATTTAGTACCAATCACATTTTTATCTTTAGGTATGGGAACAAGTATCCATGTATCATTCTTTTCAATCTGCATCAGTTCTTCTTTCATAGCTTCCATCCATTGTTCATCATTGCAAGCTTCATTGACATCTTTAGGCTCAATCTTGGAAATCAGGCAATACTCTTATGCAATCTTTCTTCTAGTTTGCACACCTTTACTCTTGTCTCCTATAATTTTATTTTCAGAATGATTTAGCTTTACATACCTCAGAGTTTTAGGAGTCTCTCGAACTTTTGTTTCTTTTGTTTCTTCTTCTACACTTGCACTTGTCTCTACTTCTTGACTACCTTGATTTACCAGAACAAATTGAAATTGTTTTACCAGAACATATGGCACAATTTGAAGTTGATTTTATGTTTGAACATTCTTCCCTTTGTTTGTGTTTTCTTCCTAGTCATCTGAATCATATCCACAGTATCTGGATGATTTAGCAGAGTCCTCATCAACTCTGACATTTGCATTCTCAACCATTTTTATCAATCTTTTGTTATAGCACCAGTAGGCCTTGCTTTTAGTAGAGTAACCTAGAAAGAGTCTTTCATCGCTTCTTGCATCAAACTTTCCTATATCCTCATGTCTCTTGATATAACACTTGCTTCCAAAGATCTTGAAATATCTAACAGTAGGCTTATAACCAAACCATAGTTCAAAAGGAGTCTTACCAGAATTACTATTGACATTTACCCGGTTCAAAGTGTACACAACAGTGTTTACAACTTTACTCCAATAGATGTGAGGAAAATTTCCTTCTATTATCATTGTTCTAGTAGCATCCAGAATTGTTTTGTTCTTCCTCTCTGCAACTCCATTATGTTGAGGGGTTTGGGGAGAAAATAATTGTCTTTTGATTCCATGCTCTTCACAAAAAAGAATTAAACTCCCTAGAGGTGAACTCACCACCTCTGTCTGATCTTAAGCATTTGATTTTTAGACCTTTCTCATTTTCTTCCATGGCCTTGAAACTTTTGAACTTCTCTAATGCTTCAATTTTTTCTCTTAAGAAAGCAACCCATATAATCCTAGAATAATCATCAATAAGTAGCATAAAGTACCTTTATCCATGAAGACTTATGACTCTGGAGGGACCACATAGGTCAGTATGTACCAGCTCCAGTGATCCATTTGAATGATGTTGTTTTCTCCAAAAAGAAACTCTAGTCTATTTTCCCATCTGATATTCCTTGAAAATTGTGTTAGTAGGCTTCACTAGCTTAGGTAGATCTCTTACTACTTGAGTGGAACTTACTTTGACAATGTTATCAAAATTCACATGACACAGCCTTATATGCCATAACTAGCTTTCATCTACTTGAGCAATTAAACAACTTTCACTAGAAGCATTCAAGTGAAAGATATTACCTTCTGTCTTCTTACCTGAAGCAATTACTTTTCTAGATCTTCCAAGTATCCTGCATCTTCCATATTTGAACTCAAGATCATAACCCTTGTCCTCTGCCTTCTTTCTTCACAATTAGTGCTTCCAATTCTTCTAAATCTCTTTCTTCATCTTCAAGCTGTTTCATTTCTTCCTCATACTTGAATGACTTTCTAGAACACTCTCCTAGATCATATCTTTGCTTGTTTCTTCCGGATACAGTAGCCTTAAATGCAATTTCAGTCTTAGGAACAGATTCACCAAATTCGCTCAACTCTAAGGCAACAAGTTTACCAATCAGTGTATCTCTTGTCATGTTCATCAATGATTTGGTTTCTTCAATACCTTGAGCCTTTGCTTTGTAAGAGGGAGGCAATGATCTGAGCAATTTAGCTACAATTTCTTCCTCATCCAGGGTACCACCGGCACATCTAATACCCATCACTATTTCATTTAATCTTTGCATAAAAGAAGAAATATTTTCATCTTCACCCATTTTCAAATTTTCATACTTGCCTTTCAAAATCTGTAGCTTAGCCATCTTCACATGTACATCTCCTTCATACAAATTTTTCAGCTTTGTCCAAATATCATGAGTTGTCTTCAGACCTATCACATTTTCCATTTCCAAATCTGTTAGAGCACTTAGCAAAGCTTCCATAACTCTGACATTATTCTTAGCCTCTTTAATCTCATTAGCAGTGGAAGGACCATTCTTAGGAATAACATATTGATTCTTTGTAATCTTCCAGAAGGGTTCACCAATACACCTCAAATGACATTATGTCCTAGCTTTCCACAATGAGTAGTTTGTTCCATCGAATCTAGGACTGTCCTTCTTGTATGATTCCATCTCGAATCACCTCAAGCTTTTAAACTTCTTTAGAGGAACCTGCTTTGATACCAATTGTTGGAAAAACAACGACAGACAACTGTGAATCAATTGTCATAGAATATTTAAACTTTTCAAACTTCACTTAACTTAATCTTAGATCTGATGAATGAATAATAAACAGTAAACAATCAGCACATCAAAAACACAAAGAACACCAAGATTTTTTACGTGGAAACCCTGTTAGGGGAAAAACCATGGTGGATGTTAGTCCACAATATTATACCCTATTAAAATTATAATGAAAAAATAATGGGAATGCACATGCATTTAGGCACACTGCCTAGAGCTCACTGCTCAAATACAAGAGGGCTCACTGCCCAACAATATACAGTAATTTGGATTAGATCCACGGGGTATGAACTGAGAAAATAGCTTCTACACAAGCCTGCTTACAATTCCAGTTAAGCACAAAAAACCTTCTTCACACTTCGCTAAAACTTCTTCTCACTCTGCTCTACAATCGAATGATTAGAACACTATTCACACATCTGCACTTTCTCTGGCATACATTTTCTCTCTTATGCACACTAACTTCGCTCAAACAATTTCTCTTATATATCCACAACATAGAATTACATCAACAACCTTGTCGGCCAAAAAATATAAAACATGTTTTCAATGTCGGCCCAAATTTACAAATAAATTTTCAATGTGCATCAAACACCATTGGCTAATATTATGATACAACCTAAAACAATGTCTTCAAGTGCCCCAAACATTCAATTTTAAACTTTCAAGGATTTGCAATATGTTACAACCATCATGTCGGCCAAGAACATCAAAACCCGAACATACTAAGAAAAATATTCGACCACAAGCACACTGATCAACGCGGACGTACAACAAGAATAGAGAATGATCTAGAAGCATCCAAAAACAACAAGAACTAATAGAGAAACATCCACAACAACAGAAACTACCAAAATCACATAAAATTCAATCAGGAACACTGACATAACCCACAGAAATACTGTCAGAACACAACTATTCATAGCATGATCAAATCTTCAGCGGACCTCTGAAAATTTTGGTAGATGATCTAGATACTCTCAACAATAAACCCTTTAGTCCAGAACAACTAATCTTCAATGTACAAAACAAAACACCTTCATGACCTTTACTATTCCACTGGCAACCTGCAACTCTTCCTTTAACAATTTTCTCAATATCCTCAACATATACAGCCTTCAATACAATAATGCTAATAGTGTTGACATCAATGACAACCACATCATCCAACATGGTGTCCAACACCTCTCCTTCATTTTGATCATCAAAAAACAAAACACCGAACCGGGACACAATCTCTGAAATTCTTTAGAATCAGAGTATGCACGTCCCCTTCATGATTTTGTTGAAACTAGAGAAGCTACCTCTCCATCATCAGAATACTCTCGACCTGCAAGTGTGAGATGGTACTGGGCATAATCCAGGTCAGTATCTACCTCATCTTCTAAACAATTAGCCCCACCTTCCATGGTTTTATTAGGCTTCCCCATACAAGAATCATAAACCTTGTGGTACTTATTCTCCTTCTTCCACTTAGACTTAGCCAATTTTCATGAATTATAAAACTGTTCCCTCAAGGGGCCAACACTAGGCTCACTCTAGCTACATTAACAACCCTACTTCTTAGGTGGTATGTGTTCATGGCTCCACCCTCCACAGAGTTATCATGGGGTCTCCTCTTATCTTTTGGCCTTGCAGGAGAACCTAGTGTACCTCATTCAGTTTTAGGTGTACCATCATGTGGCTCTAGCATACTAATCCTCCTAGACTTCCTTACTAGTTGGTAAAACTCACTAGACTTACTCATTCTCACAAAAATTAGAACAAGAGCTAGCAAACTTTCAATTGCAAGAAAAGTTTCACCGGTTTGTTCTCAAATTGAATTTACAAAAAAAAAACCCAAGACCCACGCCATTCTCACCAACCCAAATGGAAATCACATGCAATTAAAACCCTTAACAGCCCCAAGAATTCAAAACTCACAAGAAAACTTATGCATAATTGAAACAGAACAAGTATAAACACCTACTTATCTGGGAAAAACTATCTTCAATATCTCTGCAATTTCTTGCCTAAGACCCACACGCTTCTTCTCTGGCTCTAGACCAATTCCTCAGCTCTCGACAATTAAAAATTGTGAAGTAAAACAATTGAAAATCCTCATTAAATCAAGAAATTGGAGTGTGTCGACCATTAATGCTTAAGGAAAGCTCGCACGAGTGAGCTAAAAATAAGCCACTCAACTTTGAATCTTAGCCATTGATCCACTTTGATTTAAAACACAATCAATGACGCTCCTCAAGCATCACCACTTTCCTTTACATCCATACTTGGAAATAGCGATGACATCTTAGAAAGTTGCCATGTAGTCACCTATGTATTTACCATATCCTCTAAACTTCATCGCTCATTGCAGCAATGCCCTTAAGTCATCTCCAAACTTCAGCGATGAGCGACAACACCTCATTGGAGGGAATATTCCTTGCAATATCCCTTATCGCTTGTCGCAAAAATGTGACAAGGTTGCACTTGTATTTCAGCGAGGAGGAATTTCCAATGATGCCACAACATAACCACAAGCCATCGCACATCACCTTAGAAGACTTGGAATAGAGAGTGCTTTCTGCGATGGGAAAAAATCGGTGACAACAATAAAATATGATATGTGGCAAGACCATACCACTCCGTCAAATACATTTCCATCACTTGTTGTAGTAACTGAAAAAGGAAATGGAATACTTTAGCAACGATGTGATATTAAGGAAAATATAATGGTCCATAGCTCATCACAGTAACAGAATTGAGGGGCTAAAGGACTTCAGTGATAGGCGATATGAAAAGGACTCAAGAGCACATCGCTCATCGCAGAAAAGAACCCGGTGATAAAAATGACTTCGACGATAAGCAATGACTCAAATAACGGGAAAAAGGCACGTGCACCAAGTGTTTCTTAAGAGAGGCGACTGCCTAGGACAACATAAGATAAGGTCTCAATAGATTAATAACATTTCTTGCAAAGGATGTAAAGGTCGATAAATCAACCTTATAAAATAAAATAATCTCAATGACCTAGGCACGTGAAAACATTTGGCAGTGGGTATCAGGAGATCCTAACCACAAGGAGTTGGTTATTCAATGGACCTCCAAGACTCAAGTTCTTAACATGACCAGAAACGAGCATAGCAGGTTAATGAAAAATTATAACATTGCACAGGGCATTAGACTTAAGGGTTTTTAAGAAGGGTTTTTAGCAATACAAACCCTAAGGCATTATGATAGACAAAACCTTAAGTCCCAAGACATGAAAATAGCTAAATTTTGTAGAGTTTTGAGATGAAACACAAAGTAGTTTTTAGGGGTTCCATCAGGTTCAAAGGCCTAGGGAGGACCCATTTTCCCATGGGTGAATGGGTCCCAGGTCCCTATTCCTAGAACACACATTGCTCAAGGTAAAGTGTTATGTATTGGCATTAATTATTGTTGGGTTTCCCCTTCAAAAAATTTACTCAGTTAGGATTGTAAATGAATAATAGGGATTATTAAGGCATAATTAAGCTCATTTTAATTAAGAGGGCCCAAACACAGTATGAAAATGTAAAGGGATACATTTTTCAACAACAAATTAAGGCATTATTAAGTCCAATTTGTTACAACCCATTGTGTTACTACTTATTTACTTTTACCGAGTTGGGTGAAAATGTTTTATATGGGTGTATTTATGTTCCATCTGATTTGGAAATATGAGGAATAAAAGTTGATTTCATTTGATATTATGAAGTAATTCTAAATGTGAAATATTTGATGCTAATGAATGTATTATTTTTAGCTGACTACTATTGCAAAGTGTGAAGTTAGATGCAGGAATAAAATCAAGCCTCCTAAAGAGAGGGGAAGTATCACTCAAGGAGAAGAATTTGGTCTGGTAACCTCTAATAAAGACCTAAATCGAGCTTTCACACACACACACATCTAGTTTGGTCAAGTTTGGATAATAGCTTGGGAAATAGTAAGTTACTTTTAGTCTTGCTTGTAGTTTGTTTGTGAGGTCTCTGTCTAGGAGTTAAGTTTTGAGTCTCTTTGTAATGTGAAGTTCTTCCTTATGTGTTTCTATTTAATTGATGGGATAATACATAAAATGTATATATATGTATATATGTATGTGTCAACGATAAACTCATACACATGAGTAAATGTGTGCATGAGTATACGTAGATAGACGTATCTATGCACACTCATGGACAGATTACCCATATGCATGTGAGTGTTGATCGGACAAGGTAACATATATACATATATATATATTGTGTATATATGTCGATTGATATGACTCTAAATATGTGTTTAAATATCAAGGTGAGGTATATATATATAGTATATATGTATATACATATATATATTAACATACATGCATGTAATGATGAAAAGGATACGTCCATACATATATATTAATATATATATACACACATACATACATATATATGCATACATACACATGCATCAATATGTGAATTATGAGAAATATGAATGTATATTTGTATATCAAATAATGCATTTTATAATGTTATTTGTTGTGATATATATATATATATATACATATAACATATAACGTTATGTATATATATACATATTATATATATAATATAAATGATATTGATTTCATTGCACTGAAGTATTAAAGCACATAACATAGAAAATGATAAGTAATGTGTGTAGCCAACAATTTAAGGGAATAGCGCATAAAGCAAAGGCAACGCATAAACCATGAATAATGGTTAAAGAACTTTAAAATGTTGAGTTAAATGAATTAAAACTGCACCATGTAAAAGCACATTATTTCATATGTCATCCAACATGTGAGTAAATAACCATAGACTAAGTCAATGCAAAGATTGAAATGAATAACAACACACATAAAAACTTTGACTCAATCATTGCAAACATGAGCCAAGTAAATAGGGCACATAGTATCATTGTGGCACCAACTTGTTAGAAGCATGAATCAATTATAAGTCTATTTTGCAATATGAATTTTAGAATGTAAAGCATTATGAAATATGGGAAATAGTCAAGTGTGTAGTTGTCTATGTAAGTCGACCTATAGAAGATAATTACCTTACATTTTTTATTATCTTACTTGTTCATTTGAGAAGTGTGACTCATTCACCATGGTTGTGTATGTATTTATTGCACAACGTTTATAACTGCCACCTTTTCTTAACCTTGCTAAGTTGAACCATTTGAGCTGAGAAGTTTTATTCTTGATACCCTATTTCTATCCTTTAGTTGTTGATCCTTGTGTATAAATAGAGAAGCTATCTACCTCAATAGTGACGCATATATATATATATATATATCTAAATTCTTGCTATGATTTTTTTGAGTTGATATTATCTGTTCTTTTGAGTTGAGAGAGTAATTTGAGAGTGAAATTTAGTGAAGAGGAAGGAGGTTTATTTCAAGAATTGCATACTAATTTAAGGGAAAGTTTAGATACGAACCACTTCGATCAATTGGAGCATTACACAAATAGGCATGCTGATTTCTACCCTCTTATACTTTTAATGTTTGAAAGGATTATGTAACTATGCTTGTATGGAAAATTCGATCAATTTATTATTTGGGAAAAGTTAATTTAGTCTTATGTGAAAGTAAAATATTGCTTGTACTTAGGGTAAAGATCTATTTTGTTTGAAGTATTTGTACATATTCCATATTAAGGAATAGGAAATTATAGTGGGGATAAATACTATATTTGGGGTATAGCTTATATAGCCAATGGTTAACCTAGTTAAGAATTTGAGTCATTTTGATTATTTATTAGAAGTGTCTTAATTAACATAGATTTTATATAGGTTATTCCTGGGGTTAAGGTTACTCCATGGCATAAGGGAATAGCCTATGCATAGGTATGAATGGTCAATACAAATCTCGTTGGGAAGGTGGGTGAATTTTTATGACATCCACTCTAAATCTTGGGTGATGAATACTTTGGCCAAAGTAGTGTAAGTTGCCACTATTTACATTGTCATTCACTATGATCCAGGTTTACATACTAGGTATGGGAATGTCATATGTGTAGTTTGTAGCCACTGTGTGATAGATCTAGATATGTATGAAACAACACCATGCTCAGGAAAGGTCAATTTTATTATGAGGATACTGAACCAAACTCTTTGTCGAAGGGTAGGGCCATCTGTGCATGGGACCGCAGTTAGTCCAAGTTTAGCAAAAAAGTTCTTGAGTGATACTTCTCCTCATTAGTAGGTGACCGATATTTGGAATGGGGATATCCAAGACTATTTGTATATCTATTTCTAGTAAACTCTATGGAGTCTTGTATGTTTATTATGTATCCATTACTATGGAATGATTGTAAAAGAGAAATGTTATCATGTTAACATGTACTATGTAATTCATTACTTTGCAAAGTTGTAATACTTTGATATAATGCAATAGAAAAGTTTGGAAAGATATTTATTTCAAATGTGCATGTTATCTTTATAGTTTTTGAAAGAAAAAATTTATTGCTCATATTTATTAGATGCTTATACTATTTACTTGAGGTTAAATCTAGGAAAATTACTATGTAGAAAAATGGGCATGTTACACAATTTAACTAGGAGGGCCCAAACTGTTGAAATAAACAAGACAACTGAGGGGGGGTGAATCAGTTGTAGCAAATCAATCCTTCAAAAACCCTCAATTGTAATTAGATCCACAAGCATTCATTAAATCCTTAATCTGTCAATGTGATTAAACCTGAAATGCAGATAACAGAAACTCAAATCACAACACCATATACAAGAGAACACTAGATTTATGTGGAAAACCCAATGAGGGAAAAATCACAGTGAGAATTAGCTCAGAGTATAAGTAATAGCAAAACTAGTATAAAGGGGCTCACTACCAGAATAGAACGCATTGTCCAAAAGGCTCATAGCCAAGGCTCACTGCCACTAAAAGAAATAAAAGAAGATAGAAGAAGAATATTGCACAGAGAACACTTCTCAATGCAACAAGGAATCCACCACAGTTGCTTGCACACTTTCACAGTCTTGTATGAATGATTTTGGATGCCTTCAGCTCACTGCCTTCAGGAATCCTAACATTGAAATTTACACTACTCTGCTCAAATTTGCATCACACACTTCACTCACATCAACTTAGCATATGTATTTCTTCTTAATTCTTTCGACACTCAACTCACAACAACACCATACTTATTTATATCAACCTCAACCTCAAACACCTTGAAAATCATTAGAGAAGGTCGACAACTAGTCGTTATACATACAAATTCAAAATACGTTGGCACCTAAACATACCCATGGTGGACAGGAACGAAGGTGATCTACATAAACCCTTAATTATGACCCAAATAGATCCCAACACATGCTTCACAAGCCTCACATGTAGTGTTAACACAAGGTCGGCCAATACTAGTGTTAACCATAAACCTTTAAGTACACACTTCCTCAAATCAATCCAAAAGCTGAAAATTCTAGAAAACATAATTCACTTGAAGGAAATCTAGAATAATCCATGAACACTTTGAAATTCATCCAAAACCTCTACAACATATTTCACCTAAAGAATATAATCATTATGTATAATCAGAAAATATTGCCAGACATAGTCATACTCTGTGATACTATTTAACATGTCTTCCATAGCACCAAGCCTTGAATCCTCTTGACATAGACAAGAGAACAACACCATAACCTCGTCTTCAGAACCAAAAGTCTTGAAAAAAGATGTGAAGAAATTTGGAGTAAATACATTTCTCCTATACTATAGAAAAACATCACTAAACAACCAGTTCGCACACTGGTGAAGATATCTCACATTGTACAATGATCCATAAACCCAAATTTTGAATATAGCAACCTTTGACAAGCTTGAATAACCTATAAGATCTACACAAGCATAGCATCAACACAGAAGAAATGTGGAGCACATTCTGATCACTTGTGTCACAACCTCTTGTTAATTCTAATTACTGTTACTATTTGAATTTTCTATTATATCCATGTGTATCAAAACTTAAATTATAGTAAACTAGCATCATGTACCTTTAATGAATTTGAGAATCAAATTCAAACAATAATTAACTCAGCAATTGATCAGGTCATAATATAGCAATAAAAAAGAAAGTTTCCACGTTCCCTAAGTCTTTAACCATTAAATTGAAACCAAACAAAACTTAAGTTCAAAAGTTTCAAAGTCAAAAGTGCCTTCCGACCAAGCTTCAACACACTATCCACTCACCTCCCAACACCGAATTCGATCACCTCATCCAGCCTATATTATTCACATTGGATTATAATTCAACTACCTACAATAAATTTTAGATCTAACTAATTCTACAGTTTGAGATGAATTTAATACAGCTTTATCTATAAATCGAATAGATGGGTTTGTGTTGAGGGCACTCTAGTTCTATGGTCCTATGTTATTTGTATGTTGAAAGGCTCCAGTGAGTGTTTGATTGCAGTTTGTGCAGGGAGGAGACATGTTGGATTGAGCATTCCCTTTATCTCATACTTCAACCAGGAGTTAGCGCAATAGGTAGGAATCAAAGCATTTCTTTTTTTTCTGAAATGATTATACGTATAACCTTCAATACATTACATTTAGGCATCCCATAGAATTAGATACAGTTTTATATTGTCTTAGATATTAAGTCTTACAAATGATACCCTGCGCAAAAGCAATATGATGTATTTTTACAACTGCAAGAATAAAAATGGCTATCTTAGGGGAGCTCAGATGAATTTTATGATACTTACATGTATAAGATGATCTATTCTAAACTTGAGTCTAATTCCTAACCATAAATCCTCCACCAATAATTATTTCTACATCTACACCCCTCACGCTTGGTCTTACAAAACTTTAACTACAATTTAGATGAAGGATTTCTAACTATAAACCTATAAACATAGAGGTAGGGCGATATGCATCTTATACTCTTGTACCTATGCCTGGTTTAATTATATTTTGTGCAACTTTGGCACCTTGATTAGTAGGAAAGAGAGCTAATTTTTGCGCAGATAATCCTCTCAATGGCAATGAAAATATATTATAATCTAAAAATCCCTTTTACCATGGTGTTATTTCCCTTGAATGTATACTTTAAAATCTACAGCAAAGTCTTTAAAGATTAGTTGATTAAGCTATACAAAAAAAAAATGTTGTGATTGAGATCCCAGCAATGTTTCATCCATATAACTCTAAAAATGTATTTTTCCAACACAGATTAATGTTGTTATTGACTACATTATCATTTTCTTGATCTTGCGTAGCTTGTGACTTAGTAGGATATAATCTTGATTAAAACAAAGATTACATACAATAGGAATGATACAGTTATATATTTGCTCCTTGGTTGCAATATGGGATACAGTTTTGATATCCAGAAAACAAAATAGAAGAGACAAACAAAGTAGTGAGTGAACAACAAATTAATATTTTTAATAGTAGCCCAAGCAGTAAAAGACTAAAACATGCATACCACTACAGCCACAACTTGCAATAGTAATAACTAATTTATAGTGAGGTTACAATCACAGTGTTGCAATAATCTCCTTCAGATTGTTATACATTTGTGTATCAATTTAGAGCATAACAAATTTAAAGTAAACAAATAATTTTTTGTATCCTACTATAGTGGGAATCCATGATCAAACATTATCAAATAAATGAATTATAAATAAGGTTCGTATCAATAGAAAAATTTAGACTCATCTAGAAATCAATTCTTTTGAAGCATCTTATAATTCTTATAATTCTATTGTATGTTTGTTAAATCTAGTTATCAATTTTATCAATATAATCTCCTATAAACCTTTTCTGAATGTGATCCAAACTAAATTTAAACATCCTCACAAAGTCGAGGTTGCAGATGTAAGCACTTGTTAGATCTGTCCAATAATCATGAATCGGATATCCATTGAATATTAAGAATAAAGAAAAGTTAAGCTTGTTGTAAGTGGACATTGTTCATACAATAAACAAGAAGGTGCAGCTCATTCTTCATAATCGATTTGAGTGTAGTCCATATAAATTTTGTATTATGATTTTAAATTATGTATGCTATGTGAGAATTGAATTATGATCTTTGTATAAGTAATAATTTATTATCTTTTGGACATCATTTTTGCATAGATGCTTTTATATATAAATTCCAGAGTTTTATCATGTGCATGACATGAGGAAGATTTGTATTTCTTTGCTCGTATTGGGTTGGAGAAGAGTTAGAACTATTTTAATCCAATCAGCTAATTTAGGTAGAATATTAGTGAGTTGAATTGCAAAACAAACTGCTCACACATGTTTAATAATATTGCAAAACTATTTTTGGGTTTAATTCCTTATCCTTTCACCTTTTAAAACATATTGAATTTTAAAATTTGGGTAAGAGATGTAAAAATTATTGTTGTTCAAAACTTCAAACATTGTCCATTTTCTGTTGAAATCAGCAAGCTAAATATTGCTGGGTAATTTAGATATTGTGGTTTGTTTATGTCTTAGATATGATTGTTTTGTATTATTATTATAATGATCATTATGGTTACCAATCTAGTCTTATAGACATGCAACATGCAATTGATAATTATATTTGTTTCCAAGGTTGTTATTTTTGATACATTCCAAGACTTAGTATAAGTTAAAGGTTTTATATGAAGTCCCAATATAACTTGGGTTATTAAGTTTTCTCAAAATTTGTCTTAAGAAAGATTGATTAAGTCATGTTTTTGAAAGAAAAATTTACGGTCATGGTCTCAAAACTTAGATGAACCAATTTCGTAGATCTTGATGACTTTTTCCCAAGCAACCAAAAAAAAACTTTTTTTTCTGCCTTTCAAAAATATATATATAAGCTCGAAGAACAAAATTTATAGATTTGTCAAGAATAACTCTCAAAGAGAAGCCTCTTCCTATGATTAGGCAAGAGATATTGAAACCCCTGCATCTACACATAAAATGGTTAAAGGATAAGAAGAAAATAAACCACCAAAGGAAAAGAGGAATAACGCATGGAGCTAATTCGTTTATTGTGTTGTCTAGTCATTTATTTATTGTTATGATGAAATATTTCTTTTATAGAAATGAGTTGTAAATTATCGAGCAATGTTTATTGGGTATACTAAATTATACTAGGTATTATCCTTTAATAGATGTTAAAATTGCAATACTTTATGAATTTTAGTTTCTTATGAGCATTTTCTTTATGAAAGATTAATTTAGATATAGTTTGAAAACCTAATCAAAGAGAGGAAAACAAAACTAGTGAGGTTCGGTATTAACGGTACCTCTAGCTCACGTTTACGGGTAATGTCGTCGTGCTTGAGCTATTGCACCTATCGCCTAACACAACTCCAATAACGGCATCTGTGGCATTGTCCCTATAAATCATCAAGGAGAAATAAGGAACATTGGTTGATTAGATCCAAAGGGAGGGAAAATCCCCTTTGGATCGATAATCTAAAAAGATAAAAAGAAAATGAATCAAATCCGCTAGTGACAACCTAGAAAATTGAAACTTAAGAATTTTTTATGGTGCAAATGTAATTCTGACTTGAAGATATAATTATGTGGATAATTTATTATGAAATCGGTAAAATGGGTCAAGGGAGATTAATATTATTAGGGATTAGGGCTAGATGAATGTTATTAGATAACAATCAATGGTCAAGACGGTCATTTATTATCCATGCTTCCCTTCATGGGTAGCAACCGTAGAGGAACTGTCTAGGGAAATTTTAAAAAAAACTAGAAAGGGTTGGGTACCTGCTTTATAATAGTTCACATAAACATAGTTTAGAAAACAAAACTACATATTTTACGCCTTGATCTCGTTTGGAAGTAGGGTATGTAGGCAGTCTGGGAAACGAAGGATGCTCCCAGTACTCAGGCATTCGGGAATGGGGTTTAGGGTTAAAGAGATCACATAAATAGTTATAAGAGATAATCGACTAAAATATATAGAACTATACTCGGAAGAATCCCACATGGATTGCTTGATTCCCCGAGGCCCTTAGGCCAAATTCTGAGGTAGGTTTCAAGACTAGAATTATAACTTACATACCCCTGAGGACGGTGACCTTGGTACACTTTTAGTAGGGAGTTTGGTCATCAGGGAAGTGACTCAGGATCGAGTGATCCCGATGAGTCCAAGACTCTGGCCAGAGCACATACCTATTGTATGATAGATTCCTACCTCGTTTAGGCAGATGCCTATTCCAAATATATGAATAGATGTATTCCTATTCCATATGAATAGATGAATTGAATTCATGTTTCATATGAATAGATGATATACCTATCCCATATGCATAGAAGTTCCCAAGTATACTTGTGAGTGAGTACTTGAACACAAAAAAAAATAGTGTTGTTTTGGAGCACAATACCGGAGCACATTCTGATCACTTGCACAACACTGTTTACTCTATTTATCAAATTTTCTCAAAAGAACTTGGAAACCAAGTACCAAAGACACACCACAACGCATCACTTCATTCCAACTTATCTTCAAATACTGCAACATAAAGATAGCTCCATGTACTCACAATACTTCCTCAAGGTCTCAACTATACATGTACAACTTTTTTTCCCAATATTCTCAACAGCCTCAACACATAGTTGACATAAATGACAACACCTTCATATTTGCAACAATCTCCCAATATCATTGACAACATCAGCCAGTAGATATGCCTATTGACATCAATGATAACATCTTTGTACTTGAAACAATCTCCTCCTTTGTCATTGATGGCAACACAAGATGTGAAAAACCATCAAAGACAACACAAGATAACACAATGGATTTGAATGCACTTTTTCACGTCATACTTTCTCCCCTTTATTTATGACTTTTTTCACATGATACTTTCTCCCCCTGTGACATCAATGGAAAAGGATAAAATGTTTTGCATTGTTATCCCCCTTTGACACTAAACCAAAATACCTACTTAGAATACTCCCCCTTAGGAATACACCCAAATAAATTAGAAACTCAACAACAATGACAACACATGACACTACCTACTCCCCCTGAGAGGTAGTTGTTGGTATGTGGCAACTGATCATGCTATACTATATAGCCCATGGTATACTGTACACCTTAGCATGTATCCTTGTCGAGGTCCCGAGCTGGGCCAAGCCCCGGGCGGGGGTTCGGGGGCGGCAGCGCCCAAGAAAAAATTTCTTCCTATTTTTCGCGTTGTCACCGAAAAAGGAAAAATCCAACTTTGTAGAACCCAAAATCTAGAAGCTTCTAGCTTGGTAAAAGTTCGAGATGGTTGATACGATTATAATGAAACGCGATTATTAAGATTGTAATAATAGGTTTTTGCACTGGATAATAAAATCATTGGATGGTTGCGGTTTGGTGGATGTAGCCCAGATTGGGTGAACCACGTTAAATTCTCTGTGTTATAATTTATTCTATGTGTGTTTTAGTTTCTTTGTTTATTAATTAAATCTGCATTTAATTGTTAGATATCTGCCATTTCTAACCCTAACAAGTGGTATCAGAGCGGGTTGTCTTTCGATTATTGTCTGTAGGAAGGTCTCACGGTTGAGTGGGAGTAATGGCAGATGAGGGTAAGAAGGTTGAGAAGTTTAATGGGCAGAACTATCAATTATGGAAGATGCAGATGGAGGACTATCTCTATCAAAAGGATTTATGGCAGTCATTGGAAGGGAAAACCAAGAAACCCCAAGCAATGTCTGATGAGGACTGGGAGATTTTGGATAGAAAGGCTCTTGGCAGTATTCATTTATGCCTGGCACAATTGGTGGCGTTCAATATTACAAAAGCAAAGACAACTCAAGAGTTGATGAAACCCTGGAGAAGTTATATGAAAAGCCTTCCGCTTCGAATAAGATATTTCTTATGAAGCATTTATTTAATATGAAAATGGTAGAAGGTGGATCAATTACTGATCATTTAAATGAGTTTAATACGGTCACTAGTCAATTAACTTCTATAAAAGTAAAATTTGATGAAGAAGTTAGGGTTCTTTTGATTCTGTGTTCTTTTCCTGAAAGCTGGAATAGCTTGGTAATGGCTGTTAGCAATTCTGTTTTTGGTTTGAATACATTGAAATTTGATGATATTGTTGGTGTTATTTTGAGTGAGGAAATCCGTAGGAAAAGCTCAGGTGGAACATCTACATCAGGCAGTGTTTTGAATGCAGAAAGCAAGGGAAAAACAAAGGAGAGAGGAAACAATTCTGGAAATCATGGGAAGTCACAAGGAAAATCAAAGGACAAAAGGTCCCAATCTAGAGACAAGAGGGATTGTTGGTACTGTGGTAAGTCGGGTCATTTAAAGAAAGATTGTTGGTTTACGAAAATAAAGGAGACAAAAAGGAAGGAAGTAAAGAAGCAAATGTGGTAAGTAATAAATTTGATGAGGATGCTTTGATTCTTTCCCTTGATAATGTTGATGATTCTTGGGTGTTAGACTCAGGGGCTTCATTTCATGCTACCCCCCATAGAAGTTATTTTCTTGATTATGTCCAAGGGAATTTTGGGTTGGTTTATTTAGGAGATAACGAACCCTGTCATATTGTTGGAAAGGGAAGAATCAAGATTAAGTTGCAAAATGGAAATCATTGGCTACTACATGAGGTAAGGCATGTTCCAAAGTTAAGCATAAATTTAATTTTAGCAGGGCAACTAGATGATGAAGGTTGTGCTATTACATTTAATGATAAAAATTGGAAGGTCACAAAGGGTGCCTTAGTGGTAGCAAAATGTGTGAAAGTAGTCACCTTATATCTTTGTACAGGTCATATTGTTCCTTCTACTTTAATTGTTATGGAAAAAGGTCAATATTTAGGAACAATTGTTGCAGTTCATCAGGTAGAAGATCATACAGTTGTTGTGGACTCTGAATCAACACTGTGGCATAATAGACTTGGGCATGTGAGTGCAAAAGGTATGAAAGTACTTCATTCAAATAATCTTTTACCAGGTCTAAAATGTGTTAATATGGATTTCTGTGAAAGTTGTATGTAAAACAAAAGAGAGTAAGTTTTTCAAGGATGGGAAGCAAAAGAAAGATGAGAAATTGGAGCTTGTGCATACGGATGTATCCAGCTCAGGTATCTTCTCTCGGTGGCTCTCTGTATTATGTTACATTCATTGATGATGCAACTAGGAAGGTATGGATTTATTTCCTTAGGCAGAAATCTGATGTATTTGAAACTTTTAAAAAATGAAGCTTGAATGAGAATGAGACAGGTAAAAAGATAAAATGTCTCAAATCTGATAATGGTGGTGAGTATTGCAGCAAAGAGTTTGAAGATTATTCTTCCTCTAATGGTATTCGTAGGCAGAAAATAGTTCCAAGGACTCCACATGAAAATGGAGTGGTTGAGCGCAGGAATAGAACAATAATGGAGTGTGCATGGACTATGAGATTGCATGCTAGGTTGCCTTTAAAAATGTGGGCAGAGACTGTAAACATTGTTGTTTATTTAATTAATAGAGGTCCCTCTAATCCTTCGGGTTGTAGTATTCCAGAGGAAGCATGGAAAGGTAAGAAGGTGAGTTATTCTTTTCTCAAAACCTTCGGTTGTGAAGCATTTGCACATGTAGATTCTAAAAATAGAACCAAACTTGATGCAAAAAATCAAAATATATATTGTTGGATATGGCATTGATGAATTTAATTTATAGGCTTTGGGATTTTGAAAATCAAAAAATTGTGAGCGGGGATGTCATATTCAATGAGAAGAGTGTTGTTGTACAAAGATTTTGTTGCTGCAGCATGAGAGAAAAGAAAATGATTATGTCACGGTGTTGGATTGATATTCCCAACAATGATGTTTCAGTGGTTCCTCATGTTGGACAACAACAGCATCAACAAATACCACAAACTCCTGTTAGACGATCTTCAAGGTTAAGTAGACCTCCAGAAAGATACTCTCCCTCTTTGTATACTATTCTGTTAACTGATGCTGGTGAACCAGAATATTATGATGAAGCTATGCGAGTGGATACCAAAAGGTTCAATGGGGCATGGAATGGAAGAAAATGGAATCCTTGCTGAAAAAACCAGACTTGGGAATTATACAGAAGTTATGCACCAAGTAAAAGGCTTTACCAAGCAAATGGGTTTATAGGATGAAAAGAGGAGGATAGAGAAGAGATTTAAAGCTGAATTAGTTGTAAAGGATTTTGCGAGAAGAATTATTGATTTTTGATGAGATTTTTTCTCCAGTTGTTAAAATGACTTCCTATTCTATATTGTTTTAGAAATGTGTGGCTGCTGAAGATTTGCATTACGAACAACGATGTTAAAACAACATTTCTCCATGGTGATTTGGAAGAGGAAATATATATGGACCAGCCACAAGGATTTTAGGTCAAAGGTAAGGAGAAACTAGTGTGCAGATTGAAGAAAAGTTTATATGGCTTGAAGCAAGCACCTCGACAATGGTACTTGAAATTTGATAGTTTTATGGTTGAGCGAGGCTACAACAAGTGTAATTCTGACCATTGTGTTTATTTTAAGAGGTTGGATAATGACAGCTACATTATTTTATGTTATATGTTGATGACATGCTTGTAGCAGGGTCTAACATGGATCACATAAGTGAGCTAAAACAACAGTTAGCAAAATCTTTTGCTATGAAGGATTTTGGGGCAGCAAAACAAATCATTGGTATGAAAATATGTAGAGATAGGAAAAATAGAAAATTGTTTTTATCTCAGGCTAATTATGTTGAAAAGGTGTTGCAAAGATTTCATATGGAGAATACAAAAGTTGTCAGCACACCTTTTCCTAGTCATGTTAAATTGACTAAGGATGTGTCCAAAGACACAAGAGGAGGAAGAAAAAATGTCCAAGGTACCATATGCTTCAGTAGTAGGCAGTTTAATGTACACCATGGTATGCACAAGACCGGCTATTGCACATACCGTAGGGGTTGTTAGCAAGTATTTGAGTCATCCCAGAGTTGAGCATTGGAATGCAGTAAAATGGATTCTCGGGTATTTGAGAGGTACATCCAATAAATGTTTATGTTTTGGGGGCTCTAATACTGATTTAAAAGGCTATGTTGACTCAGATTTGGCAAAGGATATCGATACTGGGAGGAGTACCACAGGTTATGTATTTACAGTTGGTGGGATAGCAGTGAGTTGGATTTCTCGATTACAAAAGGTGGTTGCTTTATCCACCATAGAGGAAGAGTATGTTGATGCAACAGAGGTGGCAAAGGAGATGATATGGCTGTAATTTTTCATGGATGAGTTGGGAAAACAACAGGCTAAAAATTACTTGTTTACAGACAGCCAGAGTGATATACATCTTGCAAAGAATTATGCCTTGCATTCTAAAACAAAACACATACAGTTGAGATATCATTTCATTCGATCGGTGTTGGAGGATGGACAGGTCAAGCTGGACAAGATACATACAGATGTCAATCCAGTGGATATGTTCTGAGGCAGTGACAAGGGGAGAAATGGGGCTCTCTTAGAAACCCGATTGGCACTTCAAGGAGTTGAATTCAAGTATAGCAGGCGGCCGGGGTCAAAATTACTTATTTCCGGTGGGAAGCTGTGGTGTTACGTGATGTCGTCGAGATCGGTCTCAAGTAGAAATTGTATTGAGTGTGGGCACGATCCAATGTTCCGTGGGGTGTGGTATGTGGTGACTGATCATGCTATACTGTATAGCCCATGGTATACTATACACCCCAACATGTATCCTTGCCGGGGTCTAGGGTCGGGCAGGGGTTCGGGGGTGGTAGCCCTCGAGAAAAAATTTCCTCCTATTTTTTCACGTCGTCACCGAAAAAGGAAAAAATAAACAAAAAAGGAAAAATCCAACTTTGTAGAACCCAAAATCTAGAAGCTTCTAAGATTGTTAAAAATGGGTTCGGATGGGTGTTACAGTATAATGAAAAACGCGATTATTCGCAAGATTGTAATAGGTTTTTGCACTAGATAATAAAATCATTGGATGGTTGCGGTTTGGTGGATGTAGCCCGGATTGGGTGAACCACGTTAAATTCTTTGTGTTATAATTTATTCTATGTGTGTTTTAGTTTCTTTGTTTATTAATTAAATCTGCATTTAATTGTTAGATATATGTCATTTCTAACCCTAACAGTAGCCACCAACATCAGTCCAAAAAAGAGATAGATCCATAGATCCACTTGACTAATGCATCTTCATATGCATCTAGTTCAAGAATGGAGGGGAAATAACCCCCAAATTCTTTCAAAGATACTCAAAAGTATCTTTAGGAAGATCCTTAGTAAATATATCAACAATCTGATCTTTTGTAGGAACATACTCAAAATTCACTTCATTCTCCATGACCTTTCCTCTCAAAAAATGATACCTAATAGATATATGTTTTTTTCTTGAATGCATCATTGAATTCTTTGAAATGTTAATTGCACTTGTATTGTCACAAAAGATAGATATAGGCTCATCATATACAACTTTGATATCCTTCAAGGTCTATCTCATCCACAACACCTATGTGTAGCATGATGTTGTTGCAATGTACTTAGCCTCTCTAGTAGACAAGGAAACTGAATCCTATTTCTTACTCAACTATGACAACAATCTACATCCAAGAAAGAATGCACCACCACTTGTACTTTTTCTCTCATCAACACAACCAACGCAATCTAAATTTCTATAAGCACTTAATGTGAAATTAGTATCCTTAGGATAGCACAAGCTATAATCTAGAGTGCCTCTTAAGTATCTGAATATCCTCTTCACAATTGTAACATGTGTTTCTTTAGGACCTTCTTAAAATCTAGCTACAAGAAAAACTGCATGCATGATATCCAGTCTAGTAGCAGTTAAATATAGCAATCCACCAATCATAGATCTACACTTCCTCTAATTAGCCTTAGGTGAGTCATCAATCTTTCTCAATTTGCAGCTAGTCACCATAGGAGTACATACCAGTTTGGAGTCATCCATTCCAAACTTCTTCAACATCTCTCTGACATACTTAGACTGTGAAATGAAAATTATTTTATCTATTTGATTGATTTGTAGCCCAAGAAAGAAATTCATCTCCCCAAACATTGATATTTAAAACTCTTTCTGCATTTCCTCTACAAACTTCTTGCACATAGCCTTATTTCCACAAAAGATAATATCATCCACATATACTACTACTATCAATATTTTGTCTTCCTCAATTTTAAAGTAAAGATTACTATCTACAGTGCCCTTATTGAATCCTTACCATATCAAGTACTTGTCCAACCTTGCATACCAAGCTTTGGGATCTTGCTTCAATCCATATAGTTCATTCTTCAACTTGCATACCATATTTGGTTGATTTCACAACCAGGGAAAACTTTAGTGGCGAATCTTCGCCAATTGGAAAATTTAGATATCGTCCAAGTCAAAATTGGTGAATTAATTGCAGCCAACAGGGTAGCCAAATAACTTGGATTTTATGAATTATCGGTCCAATGCATGTCCATTTGCCATCAATTTTTTTAATGATGCATATTTAAGTAATAAATTTTCCATAACAAACTACATGTTTCAAATGGACCGATTAATATTTTCGCCTAGAATCCTGAAAGCGTGTAATAAAACACCTACATATTCTCCAATATTATTAAAAAAACATTATATTAGGACCCATTTTGCCAATTAAAATTTACAAATAGTTGCTTGTGAGAACCCATTTCACCAACTAAAATTTAAAAATAGTTGCTTATGAGGACCTATTTCGCCAATAAAATTAAAAAATAATTACATTTGAGGACACATTTCTCCAATTGTTGTGACACCTCAATGCTAATCGTAGGGCCATAATCGCCTTGAAAATTACAACGTATCATTATATAATCACGTGGGATTCGCCAAATTTTTAATATACCATTTAAAAATCTTGCAGAATTCACCAAATATGGATTGATAGAAATACAATTGAAACTATCATTTATTCTTACACATTTTGTTTAGTTCTCAATATGAAAGTTGGACTTGGAACCTTGAAGTTGATCGTAGGAAAGTTACAAACTTAAAACACAGGCATTTCTGCATTAACAAATAGCAATTCAGTGAAAACCTAAACTTAAAGGTGAGTGATCATTTCTTCATAGTGTTATAATATTTCTTTATCTCTTTGATGCAACAAGGTGGTGGAAAACTCCAAACAAACTCGAACTGATCAGATACAAACAACAACCAACCCTTGAATCACTAAACACTCAATTTGAATCAAGCTTTCACCAATAGGCTTGTAGCCTTCAAACACCAACTATACCCAATATCTTTTAGAAGGTCATTTAAGAACCTTCTTACCACCCCTTGAGACTCACAAGACAACTCAAAACAACATACCAATTGATTCCATAAGGATTCTTTGAGACAATTTTGAAATCCTTAAGTCAGCCCTTGTTTTTAAGACACCAATTAGCCTTGATTTATAAAGGATGTCCCTCCTAAACACCACCATTTCACTCAAACTCAACAAATAGTGATAAGTTGTGTCTCAAAACATCAAAAACCAACATCATTTCTCAAATGTAAACCTTCTAGAACGTTGTTCCCCAAAACCCTCACTTTTAATCAAGACACCAGGGGTTTATTGAAACTCACAATACCCAAGCCTTACTGACACATTCAATGCATCAAACACCTTTCAAATTCCCTACATAAACTCACAAAATCATTACATTGACAATCATTTCATTGTTTTGTCAAAAGACCACTTTGACACACCATTTTCCACATGAAAATCACTTTGTTTAGCCCTAAGGCCTTGCCCAACTTCGAACCACACAACTTTGTTGCCTACCAAGACATGGAAACACATAAATTATAGACTTTTGGACCCATTCCATGAGATACAATGAAGACAGTGAGTGGAATGGGTCAAACTTCCATTTTAATATACCTTCAACCTTAAACACAGATATAATAGAGCAGTTTCAAAAAAAACACAGAGAACTTCCTCAAATCTTAATATAAAACACTCAAACTAGATCCAATTAAGAGTTAATGCATGCCTCCATGAAATACAGTGAAGTTTAAAGCATATCCTTGACTGTACGGGCTATACATAATAAGAGAAGTTTAGAAAAACAATAATTTTAGCGGAAATTGTGATGTTTATTACTGTGAAATCTTCAATACAAAACTCCAACCCCCTATTCAAGCCTTGAGAGGTTTTTAATACATTTTCCATTCAAATTATAACTCCCCCAATGGCTATAATTTTCTTTTGGATTACTAAACCCTTCATATTCCCATAAATTGCATTAGTTTTGCACTTGACAACATTTCATTTTTGCAACTTTTAAACAACTTGTCACCTACATTACTAAACCACCCCAAATACATAACAAATTATCTTGATTTACCTTATTTAAGATAAATATACCTAACCCCTACATTATCTCCTAATCACCTAATAAACCTTCCATGCTTCCAATTTTTCCAATAAGGTGTAGGTGCTCCTGCACCACTCTTTTCCATTCTTGCTTCAGTTTTAAAGATGGTATTGAGTAGGGAATGGGATCTATATTTTTTGTCCTTCTTAAACAAGAAGACATTTTTTTCTAGCTTTTATTCAAAATGAGAGATCAATATGTCAAGCAGCAAGTGCAACAAGGGTAAGACTCCTCAGGGTGGTGAAGGTACTGGGAGGCCATCAAAATGCCCAAAACATAGAGTTACCATGCAGTCTTACTTTGTGTAGAGAAGGGGGATTCACTACTCACGAGTTCTCTTCATTCAGAGAGCCTCATGGGATGAACTTCCATAAACTACCTCAAGGAATAGAGCAAGAGTTCTAGAATCAGAAAGAGCGAGTCACAAAGGTTTTCTGGACAAAATGAAAAGCTCTCAGCCAGAGGATGTCAACATGGAATACAAACGACAATGTTGTGCATTGGCATCTCATACAAAGTAGAAAGTGAGAATATCCCATAAAATGACAGAGTGACTGCTTCTATTCTAATTGCTAAGAAATCTTGGAACATGAGAAAGCAACAAAATATAACAAAACTAAAATAAAGTGAAGCAGAAATGATAAAGATAAGGAGAAGAAAGGAAATGCTTACAACCTCACAAGTGATGAAGCCTCCAGCACGTGAATATCTTCAATACCTGCATATGTAATATCTGGAGAAAGTGTTGGGGATTTATAGGGGTTTTCCTCAATCAAACCCCCATTTTGGTGTTCCCACCTCCACGAAATAGAGAAGCAAGCAAATGTGATGTGATAAAAGAAAACCCCACTCAAGGAGGAAAACCTGTATCACAAAGTAAATATGCAATGGATAGTGGATGTGGAATCCCAAGATGCTCACAAGCTTGAAGTAAGGAAGATAAAGTTGTAATAATTAAGCAAGCCAAAGAGGGAGAGCAAGAACAAAAGAGAGGGCTTCTAGAGCCAAGAGAGCTGCAAAGAGTGTTGCAAAGAAAGTTTTAAGAGCTTGGGAGTGTTGTTGTAACAAGTGAGAGATTTGTGCAATCAAGAGAGAAAAGATGAAGAGACAATCCAAGAAGATAGAGTGAAGATAGAAGCAAAAGAGAGTTGCAAATGAAGTGAAAAGATAACATTTAAGGAAAAGAAGCTTCTCAGGCGGTTACAAGGCATCTTGAGCTATTACCACCAACAAAAGGAGGTGATAAATGGAAAACATGCTCGGAGAAAATTGTTTGAGCATTGAAATGTCACAGGATGCTAGCACGACATGCAAACTTCCACACAGTGCGCTAGTGTCTAGATACATCACGCTACAAAACAACGAGAACAAGAAAAGCGCAAGGTTTGACGCAAAGCTGATGCATAAGGGTAGCTACTGAAAAGGGGTTTTTGAGCATCCTGAGAGAAAAAGGCTGATGCAAGGGCTAAAATGATCCTACATAAGATGCTAAGGGAGTGGAAACTAAATCAAATGCAAGAATGTATGTGAAATTGCAAGGGGTGTAATTTTACAACATTACATTTTTCCCCCACTTTAGTGGGCATATGAATCTATATGCACGCTAAAGGAAATCTACTAAACATAAATAACATCATATGCCAAAAGGATACTATAGAGGAAGCAGATAACTCTTCAAACCACAAAAGCATGCCCCCAGGCTAAAGACCCTGATGTAAAAGGTTGTCTCAGTACTAAGCATTGTCCCCAAATTGAAAACAATACATAGAAGAACTCTAAGATGTCGAAGAGAGAAAGAGAATATACCCAAGATGAAGAAGATGCAGATATTTGATCTAGTATATACAATTGAGAAGAGAAGAGAAAGAGAAGGCTAAAGAGAGGGCAAGAAGGAGGAATGAAAATTCCAAGAGGGATGGCTCTATAGGTCCTCTGACCCAAGGAGAGTTTGAAAAAAGTGCACCTTGCAAACCAACAGTGGAAAAATCCCATAGGATGAAAGTATCTCACAAGCCCATACACCTACAAGGAGGCATCCCCCAAGATCTCTCACATGAAGGAAGCCCCGTGAATTATGTGCCTTACAGGCCCACAGACCTGCAAGAAGGTATCCCCCAAGATCTCTCACATGAAGGAAACCCAGAGAAAAAAGTGCCTTACAGGCCCGCAGACCTACAAGGAGGCATCCCCCAAGATCTCTCACATGGAGGAAACCAAGATGACAGCACCTTACAGGCCTACAAACCTGCAAGGAGGCATCCCCCAAGATCTCTCACATGGAGGAAACCAAGATGAAAGTGCCTTACAAGCTCGCAAACCTGCAAGGAGGCATTCCCCAATATCTCTCACATGGAGGAAACGAAGAGAAAGGGAACTTCGTAGAGTCAGAAAGCGGCTTTACAGGTGCACCTACAAAGTGACATGTTTACCTGTAGATAAAGCATGTCCGAAAACAAAGCAGTCACGCAGGAAAATAAGCAAATAGTCATGCAGACCATTTGCAAATTGGAAGGCTTTCAAAGGGGTCCCTCGGGAACCCTTCAAAAGAAGAGGGGTCCACTCAAGGGATGTCGTGTTGTTTGAAAAGTGAATTCTAGTCAAGCTACCCCCAAGCTAGATGCAAATGATTTCATTTGAGATAAAAACTTTCAAAGGGGGTCCCTCAGGAACTCTTCAAGACAAAAGGGGTCCACTCAAGGGAAACTTCAATTGAAAGACATAGAGAGAAGAGAGGGGGTCCTTCAAGAAGGACGCACATCTCCAGAACAAGTTATCACTACCCCCAACATATAGGGGAGGAGAACCATGAAAGGTACTTAGAACATGCAGGATAGAGGTAAACCTTGACATCACTTGTCATGCGAAGAAAAGGCAGGTGCATCAGCAAATAAATGAGTGATGGCACTTGAATCATGAAGTTGTATTTTATCCTTCAAGGCCTTACATTCACTAGTGGAATGGCCAGGCACTCGATGATATGCACAAAAAGAATGTTTTTCTCTATCATGTTTATGACATTTCTTACAAGTAGGAGAAGGAAGAGAAATTAAGCGGGCTTTCAGAAGCCGCAATAAAATACACTCTTGCTTAGATAAAGAATGAGGAGTAGGAAGCAACCCTTTCTCTTGTGGATAATAGCTAGAATGCTCACAAGAAGAAGACGCAAAGATAGAAGACAACGGAGGAGGATCTCCATAGAGAGCATTACAATTTGTGTTCACACCATCCCGCGATACAGAAGAATAATCATCTTTGATAGCAGGTGTGGATGATGTTATCAAAAGTTTTAAGTGGATTGAGTTGACTTTATATTCTTGAATGAAGGAATCTATAAAGTCTAAAGAACCCCAATCATCACCAAGACATGCATTCTCTTGAGAAGTAGACTTAGTATTTATTGCTTCAGAAGGATCTTCTTCAGGGACATCTATCTCGAGAGTATCCTTTATAGTAGGTACTATTGGATTAAACATCGACACATTGGAAGAAACTAAAGGGATAAGAGTAGGCACAACCGAAACTTGACCGGCAGCTACCATCTCACATAAGTGCATAGCTTTAGGGTCAACCTTGACTATGACTACTTGATTATTGCAAATGAACTTAATAGATTTATGCAAGGTAGACAAGACTGCACTCATAGCATGAGTCCACATTCTACCAAGAAGAAGGTTATATGGTAATTTCTCTAACATAACATATACAAGGGTGGGTGCGGTGACGGGTCCCAACCTCAAAGGAAAGACTATCGTGCCTAGGGCTTGTCGACCAACATTATCAAACCCACGAATGACAACAGAAGAAGCATTAAGAGAAGATGAATCAATATTAATCTTAGGAAATAGATTAATGCTACATACATTAAGCGTCGAACCAGCGTCAACGAGAGTACATCTAATGTTGATATTATTAATGTTAACTATAATCATCAGAGGGTCCACTTGCTTCTATACTTCCAAAGGTGGGAGTTCCTACGGATAGAACGTAATATTCAGAAAATCCACATGAATATGAGCTATCAATGTATCGGCATCTTCCAACCTAGCGGAAGAAGGCAAGTGGATCTTTTGTAAGGCTTCCTAAAGCATACCTTGATAAACTAGAGTAGACTGAAGTAAATCCCACTGTGAGATCTTAGTCGGAGTAACACAGAGTTGCTCGACAATATCATAATCACTAGGTGCTTTAGTTGTAGGTTTAGGAGCTTGAAGAAGGCTTGGTTGTTTATTCATTCTATTCTCATAAGTATGGGCTACCGCTCTGTAAGAGGGAGCCTTAGAAAGGTCAAGAGATTCACTATCAAATGGAACACAATTAATAGAACAAATCCTTTTAGGAAAGGGAATAGTTGGAGTCACGTAAATGATAAGTCTCTTAGGCCTTTGAAGGGAAATAGAGACATAGATTACATTTACAGATTCATCACAACTAGTGGAATTAATTATTTGAAGACATATTTTCAACATCAATCCAAGGAGGATCAAATGTGGAAGGAATTTCAGCATTCGCTAATGCATCATCTTCGAAAGAGAGTGCATCAAAGATGAGATTCATCATTCACCAATGCAACGTCTCTAGAAGAGAGTGCATTGGAAGGTATAGGAGATTCATCATTCATGAATGCCTCATCTCCAAAAGAGAGTGCATTGGAATGAATAGAAGGTAGAGTAACATTAGGAAAGGTATCAATGATTTCATCTTCTTGCAACAAGATATCCTCTGAAGCAAGAGGAATTTCGTGAGAAGGATCAAAGATACCAACTGACATGGGAAAAGCCAAGTCACTATCACATGCATGAATGGAATATCATTAACATTTTAAACAAAATTAGATATCAAGCTAATAAAAGAAGATATTAAATTCATTTTGAAAATAGTGAGTTAAATATGATAAATAATGAATAAATAAGCCCAAGGGTGACAGAACTGAGAAAAACCAAAAATCCAGATTTTTGAATTTTTTTCGGTATTTTCTAGGTTCTAGTAATTTGCATTTTCGGAGGTCTTGAGAGCAGAATTTGGGGTTGAAACTTGTGTCTGTCCCTAAAATTTGGCTTTCGAAGGCACTATGTTTTAGGTACTAAACTATTTCTCTAGGAGACCTTTCCAATGGTGCGAACGGTTCTAAATTCTTAGCACAGAGTCAAAATTTATGACCCCACCAAGTAGGGGAAAATAAATTCCTTTTTTTTTTTTAAAAGTACCCTCTTCACGTCAAGTTCACCAAAATGTAGAGAAGGGGGATTCGCTACTCACGATTTCTCTTCATTCAAAGAGCCTCACGGGGCAAACTGCCCTAAACTACCTCAAGGAACAGCATGAGAGTTCTAGAATCAAAAAGAGTGAGTCACGAAGGTTTTCTGGACAAACTGACAAGCTCTCAGCCAGAGGACGTCAGCGCGGAATACAAATGACAGTGCGGCACACTGGCATCCCAGAGGCGTGTTGGTGTCTCGTACGGACTAGAAAGCGAGAATATCCCAGAAAACAATAGAGTGACTACTTCTATTCTAATTTCTAACAAATCTTGGAATGTGAGAAAGCAACAAAATATAACATAACTGAAATAAAGTGAAGCAAAAATGATAAAGATAAGGAAAAGAAAGGAAATGCTTACAACCTCGCAAGTGATGAAGCCTCCAGCACATGAATATCTTCAATACGTACATTCCTAAGATCTAGAGAAAGTGTTGGGGTTGTATAGGGGTTCTCCTTAGTCAAACCCTCATTTTGGTGTTCCCACCTCCACAAACATCCAAAAGATAGAGAGAAATAGAGAAGTAAGCAAATGCAATGTGATAAAAGCAAACCCTGCTCAAGGAGGAGAACCCATAACATGAAGTAAATATGCAATGGATAGGGGATATGGAATCCCAGGATGCTCGCAAGCAAAAAGTAAGGAAGATAGAGTTGTAAGGCTTAAGTAAGCTAAAGAGGGAGAGCAAGAGCAAAAGAGAGGGCTTCTAGAGCCAAGAGAGCTACAAAGAGTGTTGCAAAGAAAGTTGTAAGAGCTTGAGAGTGTTGTTGTAACAAGTGAGAGATTTTTGCAAGCAAGAGAGTAAAGAGGAAGAGAGAATCCAAGAATATAGAGTGAAGCTAGAAGCAGAAGAGAGTTGCAAATGAAGTGAAAAGATAGCATTTAAGGAAGGAAAAGAAGCTTCCTAGGAAATTAGAAGGCATCTTGAGTCGTTACCATCAACAAAAGGAGGTCACAAATGGAAAACATGCTCAGAGATAGTTGTTTGAGCATTGAAACGTCATAGGACGCTAGCGCGGCACACAAACGTTTGCGCAGTGCGCTAGTGTCTGGATACATCATGCTACAAAACAATGAGAACAAGAAAAGCACAAGGTTTGACGCAAAGCTGACGCATGAGGGTAGTTGTTGAATAGGTTTTTTCAAGCATCTAAGAGGGAAAAAGGCTGATGTAAAGGCTAAAATGATCCTACACAAGATGCTAAGGGAGTGGACACTAAAGCAAATGCAAGAATGTATGTGAAATTGCAAGGGGTGCAATTTTACAAAATTACACTTTGGAATTGGCAATGCTTCTGATCCATCATATCAAGATGGATCTACATCATCAACTCTTCCACCAGATATTAATGAAGAAGGCATTCACAATACCTCACTATCACCGAAAGGTCAAGGTGAGATTGTCATTGAGTTAAATGAGTCAAATGAGGATGGAAATACCGTAGAAGATGTTCCAAGGGATACCTTGCTTAGCCAGAATGAGATAATTGACTTGGATGATGATAGTAACAAGAAATGAAAAGGAAAATCAATAGTGGGGCACGAGTGAGAAATGACAAGGAATTTTCAACTTGGTTGGTTGTCAAAGTACCCATTCATTGTACCAGTGGAGAAAGCAAACAAAGAAGAAACTGCAACAGAATGCATGTGTACAATTTGTAGTTGTAAAGGTAAAAGAGACAAGAAGTTGCAGCTAAAGCTTGACACTATAGAAAAGCATATCAGTAAAGTTTATGAAAAACAAATCATAGACAGAAAGGAACAATCAGTCGTATGATGGAAATCAAAGGAAGAATGTCTTCATGTTAAGTATGTTGAGGAATATGAAGAGCATAAGCAAATAATTTCAAAGCTTGTTGCATGTCGAGGTACAATTGAGGCTCAATTTGGAAAAGAAATGGATGGAGCGAATCTATCAAAAACTATTTAGATGAGTGTTGTTTTTGATATTTTATCTAGAGGGCGTCCTATGACAAACTACCCAAAATATTTTAATTTATTATCTTTTTGGGGTGTTCCTCACTTTCCTAGCTCACATTGGTCAGTAAACACTAGATGGGAATGGGAAAATTGTCTTGTTGCAGTGGAAAAACAAGAATCTTTAAAGGAGAAAGTAAAATAGTCAAACTTCATTACATTATCTTTAGATGAAGTTACTACGGTAGATAATACCTCTTGGGTCTGTATGCATGTGTATACAATAAAACAACATGTCTGCCAAGCTCGTCTTCTTTGTGTTCATAAAATGAAGGACAGTTCAACATTGCAAAATCTATTTGAACTAGTCAAGAAATCTTTGAATGAAATTGCAAGTATGGATGACTTGAAAATTGCCAAAAAGTTGGTGTGTGTAGGAGTTGGTGGAGCTACAATGATGCAAGGTGACAAGCGGTGTTTGCACAAAGTTACAAACTACTTGTGCACCATGCATGCTTGGCACTCACTGCATGGCCCACAGAATGAATTTAGTATTTAAAATTGTAAGAAATTTTCCTACAATATCAAAAGTTGAAAATCTAATCTGTGAGATCTATGCATACTTTTTCCGAAGTCCCAAATGTTTTGCAGAATTTCAAAATCTTGCTGAGAGAATAACAGCAGAAAATAACCTTCTCAAGGATGTTGATACCAGATGGATCTCCCTGCATGGGCTAGCACAACGAGTTCTTTCATAATATCAATCCTTGATTAGAGTAATGTACAAGCATTGCAATACAGTAGACAAAGCTCATGACCTCTTATATAGGTTAAGCAATATAGAGACACTCTTGACTTTATCTAGTCTTCTCCCCATGATGGATTAAATGAACAATCTTGTGAAGAAAGCCCAAGAAAGAACCATGTATATTTATGAATATGCCAAACTACGTAGACATACATGCATGGCCCTCGATCATCTATATCTAGATCTAACAGAAGAAAGCCCAAATTATTTCATCTGGCAGACAATTACCAATTTGAATAAGCCTAATAATTATTTACAGTTTAAGGCAAGTAGGAACTTATGTATCTGTGTACGCGGTTTTGAGATACCGATGTACCATTGTACGACACCCAGGCACTCTATCATAGAAGTACCTATTAGAAAGGAATATTTTAACGATATTGTTAAATTTGTTATTGATAATTTGAAGGAAATTGCAAAATGTCTTTCCTCAAAGACTTATGATAGATTCCCTCAACATGAAATACTTGAAGCCATGGGTATTTTGTATCCTCAATTTTGGGTAGACGGAGATAGCCCAAAATATTTTCATGATAAAGTAAATATCTTGATTGAACACTTTTTAAAAAGTGTAACATATAATGAGAAAACAATAGAAGGAATTATAAATGCAGATAAGCTTAGACAACAATGTAAGAATTTTGCAAGTATGATGGACCAGTTTGATTACATAGGCATGGAGAAGTCCTTTGAACCGAGGTCAATAACAAAGGTTTAGACAAACTTAGGTTAGAGTGAAATATTAAGTGGTTCGATATCAGAATATTTCAAACTTGTTGATTTATGTCAAACAATGATATTGGGGTCGGTGGAGGATGAGAGTTTTCAGTTCATTGGCATTTTTGAAATCAAAGTTAAGAAACAAACTAGAAAAGAATTTGTAAAATTTCTTGAGGATGAAAGGAACTGTGTATAATGTCAAAACTTTGCTTTTTGAAAGGGCACTCACAATCTGGAGGTCCATATGCGAAAGAAGAGGGTTGTGCATCACTCCAATTCCAAATACTAGTACTGGTGGCATTAGTAGTGGTAGTGGTACAAATGATAGTGACACAATGAATGTTGAATTTGAGACGTAGGCTGAAGAAAATGAAGACCAGACTCGAAATCAAGACGACTCTTTTACTTTATCTCAATTTGAACATCAGTTTCAGTACCCTAACTCCATTTGGGAAATGGAAGTGAATTAGCAACTTTTAGGTATTTATACTACACTTTGTGAATCATTTTCCAAACTGTAGTTGATGATATATTTTATATTGTATTCCATGAAATTGTGAATCATTGCACTTCATCATATTTTATTTTATATTGCACTTCATGAATCATATTCCAAACTATAGTTGATGATATTTTATATTGTATTCCATGAAATTGTGATATTTTATATTTTATATTGTGTTCCATGGTATTGAATTTGATATGTGATTTTGCATCATTTTTAAAGAACACTTATTACACTACTTATAAATTCCTATTACATTTCCATTCACAAAATCTTTGATAAATAATTGAAAGTAAAATTAATCCATTCCTTGAATAGAAGCTAATAGTTCAACATCCATAACATAAACACATTATGTGATATGGAAACTTATAAATAACCGTTGATTATTTTGAGATAGAAGATAGTGAATAAAATACAAGAGAGCAAGATAGGTCAATATTATATTCAAAATTAAAGAAATACACTTAAGTATTTCAGTCATCTTTCGTTATTACAGAGAAAAATTATAGCATTTCCTATATGTGCTATCAAATAGCTTACAGTAGGCATCCCAAAAGATGCTTAAATCTAGTTGTCTTTCTGATCTAGGTGTTCTATTGATTTGGAATGTGTCATAAGGCATAGGGTTCTATCATTCTTATGTTCTAGGGTTTATGTGTGTTTTGAACCCTCTCAAAAACCCTAGGTTTCTTTTCCTTTTACCTATATTCTAATTCGAAGTTGACCGAGTTTAACCCATTCCTAGTCTCTTAAGTCATATCTTATGCCTTTGCATCTATCGGCCCCTTGAGCCTAGTGTTCCCAGTTGCTACCGATAGAATCCTTCTAAAAATGGCCTTGTCTTATGTGGGTTATAAAATTCTTTAATTCTTGTTCTTTCCCTAAGTTTGGGTTTTAATATTCTCTCAATATTGTTCATCTTCTAAACCTAGGCAAGCGGCCCCTTTTAAGTCATGTAATAAGTGCATGTGCTTATTAAAATCCTTTGTTATGCTTGGTGGGTCCCATTGACTGCTTTCTATTGGTTCCCTTCCATCCCACGAGATTAAAATAATCAAATTAAGGAGTTAGAGAGATAGTTTGTAGGTGACACTTGGCCACCCTTTTGGCGGGTCCTACCACTACTCGAAGGCACCGATGACTAAAGGTGTTCAAATCAACGGTTACTATGGTTTCTAACAAACAAATCTCAGTCATTCCCCACCTCCCCATTGTCGTAAGATGCACACACTTTAAATCTAGAGGGGAAGTAGGGAGGTTGACACGTGGATAGTTTCAACGCTTGTGGAGATGGTGGAGCCCACAGAGTGACATGGAGATAAATCCACATGGCATTTTTCGGCTGGTCAATGGTGACGGCCATTTGAAGTCATATTTTCAAACTTATTTGACTAAATTTGAGCCATTTGTTGGGCCATCTCAATGCAAGATCGACAGTTAAAATTCAAAGTTCAAGATTGAGGGAAAATGAGTCATATTAGTCATTCTAGTTTGTGCGAGTGAACCATTATGGCAAATATGACGTAGAGCTACAAAATTTCCAATTGGTATGTTTTAAAGCCATAAAACTTGCTTTAAAGTATAATTGCAAACTGTTAAAGCATTTAACTGTTAGAATCCAAGATCACCTGCATGCAAGATCGATACCTGTCACATGCAAAAGATATGAAGAACGAAAAAGCAATGTTCTCAGAAAACCTCACTGTGAAAATGCATTAAGAGAATCAATTATTACAATGTGATCAATCCTTATGAAGGAGATCATGAAACCCTAAAAAGGGAAACCCTAAATGAAACCCTAGTGCGCACACTTAATAATTAATAATTAATTATTAATGTGCCTAAGTTTAGCTTAAGTAATAAAGAGGAATAAGTGACTTAATTAATTAATCAAATGTGATGTAATTAATTAAGCATAATAACTTATTATACCTTAAAGATGAACTTAGGAAGAAGCTAAAACACTAGAATAAGATGCATGAAAGCAAGATGGGTCCACGAGGCGATCAGGTACCCATTTACAAATGCAATAAGGAGTAAGAGAAGGAAAAACCCAGTGGGACAAAACCCCCCTACAATGAGATTACATGCTGCAAAGAAGCACTGGAAGAACTCTGTAGAGTAACACTGGAACTTGATATAGGCAAGCAAGGAAATATTCTTCTGTATACTACTGAAACCGGATGAGAGTCACTGATTGACTCAAGGAATCATGATTAAAGCAACAGAAAACCCGATGCCACGGAACACTGGAAAAACTCCAAACTGGAACAACTCTGGAATCTATGATGCAGCAAGTGATTATTAAATGATGCATTACTGTAAACGAAGTGCAAAGATGCAAAATTCACTCTCCCAACTGCCAAAACATCCAAGTAATCGCCAACCAACCCATCGGGCCAAATCTGGACTAACTGATAAACTTGGGACAGATACAGAAAAAGTGCATGGACAGCAATATAGAGCTCCTTAATACCTTTCCGACGCTTCAAACGAGGTGAAAAACGGAGATCGTGGCAAAAAGTTATGAGCTCGGAAGTCCAAAAACAACATATGACTTCAAACAGTAATAAATGCAGTAAAACAGAAAAATACTGTAAAATAAACTGCACTACAGGAAAGTACTCGGAACCAGCTTTCCGGCGATATCTCGTTTGCCCGATTTCGATACCGTATGCCCAAGTTATGGCCAAAAGAAAAAAACTGCTTCTTTAGGGCAAACTGGGGTTAGGAGGGGGCAAAGAGGGGTGCCGTACGGCTGACGTCATCCTTGTTAGAATCCAAGATCACCTGCATGCTAGATCGATACCTGTCACATGCAAAAGATATGAAGAACGAAAAAGCAATGTTCTCAGAAAACCTCACTGTGAAAATGCATTAAGAGAATCAATTATTACAATGTGATCAATCCTTATGAAGGAGATCATGAAACCCTAAAAAGGGAAACCCTAAATGAAACCCTAGTGCGCACACTTAATAATTAATAATTAATTATTAATGTGCCTAAGTTTAGCTTAAGTAATAAAGAGGAATAAGTGACTTAATTAATTAATCAAATGTGATGTAATTAATTAAGCATAATAACTTATTACTCTAACATTAACATGTCTAAGGAGTTCTCACTAAAATTTTCAAGCTCATTCAATGACAAGAATTAGGGTTTTCAAGTATCCAAAAAACTAGTAAGTAAAATTGCTATCCTACTTCTCAGTTGTTTAAAAAAAAATTGTAAGTACTTGTTCTATCATTTTTTCATTATGCTTTTTGGTTTCGTTGCATTTCTTTTAAGGTTTGATGTTCAATTTGAATGATTAACCTGTTCAGTCCTATTATTGCCTTGCATCAACCCATACCCTAGTTGTAAGCTTGCAATTTGTTGAGTAGTAAATCCTATTTTGCACAAACTCTGTTACTATGGCACCCAAATTCAAAGCATCAATGTCAAAAGACCAATCTTCTGAGTTGAAGCCTGCTATGAGACCTATGGTACAAGACTTAACCAAACAATCGGTATCTTCAACCTCTAACAAACCAAGGGACAACATATGTACTTTGGCCCTGGAACTAAATTTGGCATCACTGATTATTATTGTACAATTAAAATGTTGCCCTACCGTACTTTGGATGGAGTCTTTTACAGGGATGGTTTGGAAATAGGAATGTTGGTATCCCTTTCTACAACCCCTGGAGGTTGGACATGGGTAAACTGGTTGTAACCAACATGTTCATAGATGTTGATCTTTTCAAGGAAATTTCTACGAACTATTACCCTTTGGTTAGGGTTGTTAGAGCTCATGATGGACAGAATCTAGTATGGGTTAATAAGGAAGAAGTTACATATGTGTTCAAGTTGAACACTTGGAGCAGTGACATGGTTAAGATTGATGAGCGGATGTTGAGGGAGGAATACAAAAGGGTAAAACACAACTTCAGGGTGTCGATGTTGACCAATTTTCTAATATCAGTAGGGAAGGGAATCTACAAAAGAAAGATTAATTTGGGACCCTCTGATGTTGAGCCCCTCCCTATTAAATATTTTCAACCATATTTTCAAAAGACCTTTTACTCCCTCTACCAAATTCTAGGGTTTGATCCTAGCTCTAAAATGCCAATGGCCCATATGTACATGGTTGCGAGTATCCAACACCTTAACATAAATACCTTATATGATTTTTCCACCTATATAATAGAGGAAATTCACAACGGATCAGTGGCCTTGAAGGGTGGGAAACTTGGTGTCATATTTTAGTGGTTTTCAATCTTTATGTATATTTTTCTTTTCAAAGGTGTAGACTATTTTGGTCGGGAGATGGAATTTAAAAGGGTTGTGGATGGTATTGAGATTTTGGTGCAATCATGGGCCCCTATATTCGATAGAAATGAACAAAAGACCGATTATGTGATTGCTACAAATCTTTTTTCCACCAAATTGATACAGGCTCTAATGGTGGATGTACCTAGGATCCCCAAGGAGTTACATGATTTCTTAAGGCCAGCTAAAAGGAGGCCTGATTTGAATATTGCTCACAATTGGGGGGATGTAATTCCTTATAACAATTGTAAAATTCTAAGGGTATTTGGTACACAATTGAAACCCCACATACTCCCCAAGGAAGTACCTCTGAGGATTGGTTTTTTGAAGGTGATTTGGCAACTAGGGAATGTAGACTTCTTCCTGGATGAGAAGCGAATGGGAACTTTCTTCCCTACATTCATTGTGTTTGCCGATTTTGTCATGATTACACATGGATAGAAAAATATTGTGGACCACTATCTCAGTCATTACAATATGAAGATTTGGGCATATAGGACATATGACCCTGAGGGATTCATAGTTTGGTTAATGAAGAGAAATAGGGGAGGTCGGTATGTTCACACCCAAACTATGCCTGATGACCTCATTAGAAATATTTTTGATCCTGATGTCCAAATTGATAGAATGAAGAAATGGGGTGTTTTTGTGAAATTGGAAAGATAAATTAAGGCTAAGGAGCCTGATTTTAAAGCTTTGTTAGATATTAGTGACCCAATTTTAAAGATTGAAGTTGTGATACAGAATTTTGACAAAGTAGTGGCAAGATTAAAGGAGATTAAAGTTGTGCAAGATAAGGGGAAGGCCCCTATGATGGAGGGAGAGTCAATTGTGCAGCCTTCCAAGAATGTGCACATATATTCAAGGAGGAAAGGCACAATAAGGAAGCAGCAAATAGTTGCTACTCCTGCACAATCTAGGGAGTCAAAAGTTCATTCGCCACAGCAACAACTACCTCCACTGTCACCGCAGCATTCTTCTACCCCTGAAATAACTTAATTGGATTCTCAAATTATAGAATCATCCCCTCCAAGGGAGCCATGCCCATCAATAAAGAAGCAAAAGGTTGAAGCTTTTGGTCTGGTTGACTATCCTGCAGAGGAGTCGGATGATGAAATTGATATAACTAATGAGGAAATAATGCAAGGGATTTCATCTCCTCAAGGGGAAATAATATCATAGACTTTGAGCCTTAGGTTGGGAAAAGCTAATCTAAGTGGAATAAATAACTCTGAGGATGTCAAATTCCAAGCCTGTGAAAGCTTTATGGAAGATGATCAATTTTTCAAGACACAAGATTTCAAGGAATATGTATGGAGAGAAATTAAGGATGAGTATGCAACATTGGTGCAAACAAGGAGAAGTGAGAGCTTGAGAAGCCCCAAGAGGTTGTTGAAGTTGAGGTCTGAGATGAAATGAGGGCCAAGAATTCAAACATTTATGTGGAAGAGGGCAGGGCATTGGTGAGAAAGAGTGGAGTGTCATTACTCCCAGAATGGGACCTGGCATCAGCAATTGCTTTTGACACTATGAGAAGACAAGATGCCCCCATTTTTAACAGCGAAGAAGAAGTCACATTGGCTTTATAGGGTTCATCTTTATGTCGACAGTGGGACACTTGCTATTTTGGCTTTAGCCCCAACCACTAAAAAGCTTGAAGTTGCGGAACCTGCCCCAGATGTAAGAGGAGGCTTAATCATAAAAAGAGTTTTAGATACATCTTCCTTGGAGGCAGCAACCATGAATGTTAATATGGAACAATTCACCAAATCCACAATTGAGTCATTAATAGAGGAAAGGGATAGTTTTAGAACCAAATATAATGAGGTGGTTGTTGAGTACAACTCAAGCCAACAAAAGATGGCTAAAATGAAACTCAAATGGCTCTATGGAAACAACAATTTCAAGAATTGTAGACTGGTACCTCACATGCTACAATCTTTCCTTCTTCCCCAATTCTTTCACCTCCTCAAAATCAAGAGGAGACTACCACCATTGAATTTGAATATGTACAAATGTCATAATCAGCTCCTAAATAATCAAATGCCCCTCAATTTGAGAAAGTTACCGAGGAGTTGATGGAAAAGCTCAAGACTAATGAAGATAGGATGGATGATCTTGTTCATTTGAATAATATGAATATTGTGACAACAGTGCTTGAGCACTTGAATAAGGGGGTAGAGAAAAGATTAATCAATATTCATGCTAATTATGCTTTGATGTTTGATGCCATTAATAACTTTGATAGAGATAAAAAATTGCTATTCCTTTAATGGATAAATGGATTCCAAGGGCTCAAATGTTGATGGATATGGCTCTTGCATCCTCTTGTGATGCAAATAAGCCTCCCAAGATACTTTGAACCACAAGATTTGTAATTGTTATAACTAGTTCCCAAGAGTTGATTGAGTCTTTAGAGGTGAATATTAGAGAATTGGTTAATAAGTTTGATGATTAAATTTTAGTCTTCTTCCAGGAATTCTAAATGAGAAGGGTGAAGTTAAGTCCCTGTAAGAGTGGAAAGACCAGGCAGCTCAAGTGATAACTTCCCAGGACAAAAAAATATGTGATAAAATGGATTTGGTTAAGTTGAGGAATAGTATGGACAGGCTCATGCATACAGGGGATTTCCTTGAAGATTTTGATAAGGAGTAAAATCAGGTGGTAGTCAAGTATAGCCCATATAGAAAAAAGGTTGACGATATCATGGGATTTGACTAGCCTATAGAGGAGGAGTTCACATTATGGAAGTCCAACTATATTGACATATTGGACATATAAATTGTTGCAAGTGGGAGTGGGTGACAACAATTTTGGTTGGTGGTCTGCAATAACAAAGTTCAACAGGGAAGTGCAATACATGGCCTGGAACAAGTATATATTAGGCCTTGGATATATCAATGTTCAAATATTGCACTTTCTCAGTTTCAAATGTGGTGACAAGAATTGCAGATGTCGAATTACTTTGGTGTATTCTCTCTTTCACTTTATGCTTTTCTTCTACAATTTTTTAAAGCACGTGGACTATAGTGTTTTCTCGTGGAAAAGATTACTTTGCACCGACTAAAGAAGTCTTTTGGAAGGCAGGAGAATCTTCACCAGCAAATGGAAATGGTTTTTGTCTCATATGAAATTCTCTCTCATATTTGGAAATGCAAATGTAATTGCCTTTGGGGACGTTTTGAAATTGAAATTCAAATTTATGTCAAATGTAAATGTGACTAAATGTGTAATTTGGCCTGAAGCTTGTTTGCTCCCTTATTCTTATAAAAGGGAATTCAAGGCCAATTGCACGGGTCTTTGGTTGAAAGATTTTTTGAACTCATGTAAGATAATTTTATAATTCAAGCACAAAGAAATAGAGTTAGTGTTGAGTCTTATGTATGAATTCAAGTCTATAATAGACATAATGGTTTTACAGTAGTGATGGCATTTGAATGAGAAAATGCATATTCTGGAATAGATTATCTCTTATATTTTTTCATATGAATTATTAATAAAATGATCAAGGATCCTTCTATTGGTCTTCAATCGTTTTGGTTGAATGTATGATTTTGTTTGTACTTTAATTCAAAGAATTAATTAAAATGCTTTGATAGAATCATAGGTTTGTATGACTAAATTAACATATTATTAATAATTTCATATTTTAATTGTGTTAAAACTTAAACATGTACTCAATGATTTATCACTCAACTCAATGCTCAATAGCATATTAACAATAGTAGCATATACAATAATGAACATCATCAATCGTTTAATGTGTATCTAGTATTTAAAACCATACTTTTTCTTCAAATGATCAAATAAATAATATAGATAATTGAGCATCAACACATTACTGAATTTGAGTTTTTTTATTGATTTTCACATGAAGGAATACATAGAGGCATTGGCAATGCAAAATCTTGCTCAAAGACAACTCTACATAGAGCTGAGTTGGAACTTGGAAACTCATATTATCAAATATCAAATCACTATATCACCTTTTCTAGCAACTTCCACTATTTAGGTGGTGGAATTATCATTTTTTCTAACTGATGTTGTTTGACTTGAAGATTTGTTAACAATTCATGATTGAAATTGGAAACTGTCTTGAATTCTTCAGTCAATTTTTCATTCAAGGTTATTAGTGGTTTGATGGAATCCAAATAGTTCACCACATCTAGGTTTTGAGGAAACTGGTCCAAATCAATCTTCCTTCACCCTCCATCTTCTTTTTGAAATCATCCTTTCCAATGAATCACTCATTTGTGTCAAAAGCCTCTAGCAAACCAAGCTCTATGAAGTTCCTTACCTTTTCATCTAGCTTCTTCATCTTGTTTGCAACCAAATGCACATATTCCTTTGTTTCACACATTCTCAAACACTTTTGAATGATAGATGACAACATCATTAAGGTGGCAAGCCGATTATTAATCCCTTTTGATTTCAAATCATTTTCATTGGCTTTGTAGATTGTTTGTTGAACTTGATTTGTAGATTTCTCTAATGCCACACATTTTTGTTGTCCACTAAATATTTGTTGAGCTTCTTATAATGTAGTCTGATAGCATCAATCAATTGAAACATGTCACACAAATGATCAATCCTCTACATTATTTCATCCCAGAATTTTGTTTCATATGCCTCATTGTTTCTCTACAAAATGCAAATAACTTATTTTGACAAGAGTTAATTTCATTTTTTGCTTCCATCAGCTTTTCCTCCCATCTTTCATTTCTTTTTCTCTTTCTCCATTTTTTATTCCCGCTATGCATTTCCTTTCCCAATGCTTTGTCTTAATTTTTATGAAGTGGATTTTTCCTCATCATATTTCTTTTTTCTCTCATCTAACCTTTGCTTCAGTTCATTCACTTCTCTCTCATTTTGTTTATCCTCTTTGCTTGTTGATGTAGAGGCAGATTTTTTTATTCTTTTTTCTAATTCATTGCTCTTGTTATCTATTGCTTTCCTCTTTGCTTTCTCATTTGCTAGGTTTTCCTGTAACTTTTCGATTTGAGTCTGCAACCTTTTTTTCTCTCTATCTTGATTTAGCAATGATGTGTACACCAATTCATTGTTCTTCTTTGATACATTAATTTTTTCAATATTTTTTAGTCCAAAAAAATCCGATTGTAAACTGCTCACCTGAAATTCAAATCGATCCATCTAATTTGTTGGTTTATATTGAACTGTGGGAACAACAATCGTGTACTCCATGATTTCTTTATTTGTGTCAAATGTGGGTAATACCATGGTTGTTGCAAGCTCTGAAGTTACAGTAGACGCACTCTCCATCAGTTGCTTCTTTTCTTTTTTATACAATTCTGATTTCTTTTTAAACTCTTCAATGTAATCAAAACCTGGGGATGTAGGAACAATGGAATGCTTGAATGGAAAAGGAATAGGAGTGCTTCCAGTTGCTAATCCTATTGCACCCACACTAATTGGCAGTGGGGGAGTGTCTGGAAATAACTCCTTTGTGGTGGAAATGGTAGTGTGACTTGGACCTTTCAAAATCCTTTACCTCTTATGTATGCCTTGATCACCTAGTGTTTGTGTGGTATCTTGTATTGTTGTCCTCTTATGTGTAATTTATTTTTGTAGCACATGTTGACAACTACTAGTACTACTACCCATACCATCACCACCAATGGCAATTTTAGTTGCACTAGGATCTCCACCATGGGCACGTCCTAGTTGTGATTGTATCTAACCATGAGGATTAGGATTTGTAGCTCTAACAAATTGAATTGTTTCGACTGTACTTGTATGCCCTTGGTCTACTTTTTCAGCTCCAAGGCCAGATTTATCAACTTGTTTTCTATGCTCTACATATGTTTACTGTCCAAGGGCCTTGTCCTTGGGACCGCAAAGGACCACCTTCATAACCCATTTTTTCAGCTATGGCTGCTCCTAAAGTATATGCTTCTTTTGTGGCCTCACTTAAACTAGGTTTGAAATTGGCATAGCTTTGTTCTTCCCTACCATCATTAGATTCATCATCAGTTCCTTGATCTTCATGATCATTGGGATGCTCTATATTCCAAAATTTGCTAAACTCATGATCTTCTTTGTTATCTCCAAATTCTGTAAGAGTTCTTGGTTCACCTAGCTCCTTCCTCATAGATCAAAAGGCAGTAATTTTTTATCGTGACCAATTTTTATTTGTAACTTTCTTATCTAGAGAATCTTGCATTTTTACTCTACTAGATGGTTTATCACTTTTTTCATAAAAATTGTTGTACGTCTGGATTGTCTTTCGATGCAATGCCATAATTTCTGCTGACAATTATTCAAAAGAAATACCTTTCTCAGTAGCACTTTTCTCCATTACTATTTTGACCTCATCCCAAGAATCCTTGTTTCTCAAGTTTTCAAGCAAGGGTTTACTTTGATGTTGAATTCTACTTGCAGCATTCCTATTGGCCACAATCATTGATTTAATGGTGTCACATGGATCATACTGCCAATGACAGGTAGCATCAAAATTAAAAAAATTCAAAAGGTCATGAGCCACCTTAAATGCTTTTCTCTTGAATGTGAACCCTCTAGATGAAAAAGGTAAAGAAGTAAATAAGGTAATCTTTTGTTGATTGACAAAGTGTAGTTCATCAATACTCTACATCTGCCTTACATATTCCAATGCAAAAACCCTTTTTGGCACATGTATTGGAAGTTTGTATGGCTTTACTCCCGATCCATAAAATCTTAGCACAGTATATTCTTCCATTATGTACTAATCAGCCAATTGTATTTCTTTTCCTAGTTGAATGCAGTTTCTACATGACAGGAAATCTAGGCATTGGAGTATTTGTAATTGCTTGATGCAATGGAGCTAAAAAGTAGTCTACAAAATGATTGTAGTTCCTTTGAGAATCATGCAACCTTATCTCAGTGGTACAATCATATACTAGATCCATTTTCTTTTCCTCAGCATTACTATAGGGTTGAATCTAAAGCTTGTTGGTCTAAAACATTCGACCAAATTTGAATAGAAAAAAATAGCACAAGTAGGTTGTGAACCTAAGTGTCTTGGTGGAACCTCCTTTAATCATTAAAAATTGTTTATGCATGAATTCTACAATGTGCACAATAAAGTTATATTTGACATGTGGAACACCATGATGGATATTATATACCATTTCAAGGAGGCTTGCACCCACTTCCCAATTGCTATCCAATCTGAGGCAAAATGCTAGCATGGAAATAGTATCCTGAATGTATGGTTTAAAAATATCAAAATCATAAGGAGGCTTATGATTACCTTTCAATTTGTTCCTAACTTGTATGTTATCCTGAAATGTTTTATTTATGAAATATTTTTTCTCTCTTTCATCCACTGCTTCATAATCACTAGCAAGCTTTTCTAGGTCAATGTGGATGTTCCCAAATTCTTCGGTTGTAAACCCCAACACTTTTCCAAGTTCTTTTGCATTAATGAATAAAAATTCTTCTTTTCTATCTTTATTAACAATTTCTCTTTTGTTATCATCATAATTTTAGGCACAAACCATGATAAATTATGGGCAAGGGAAAACCTCATGTAACATCATGTGCCCTAATCTAGTTACCCATGATGCACTGTAACTATTAACTTGCATTTTCTTTGCATCCTTATTCTCATATGAAAATATAAGTTCTGAGGTACGCCTACCATAGATTTTAGGATCATAAATATCATGGTATTTATCAATGAAACCTAGGGTTTTAAGCAATCCAACATAATGTATTTTTTTATTTGATTTTGCTCTAGTGGTACTAGTGGTAGACATGCTTATACAATTTGAAATTGTGAATGCCCTTTTAGTCCTTAATTTTTCTTAATTCTTAAGTCTCTCAACCCTAAACCCAAACTTCAAAGTTTGACAAAATAAGATTTTAAGAAACGATGAAAGTTGAAACGTAGTTGTAGGAATTTTTTCTTTCACTTACCCAGATTTTGATTCTTGAAAAGATTAATACTGACAGGCATGGATTGGCTTTGTTGGACGTGGAACCCAGAATCTCCCTGGTGCACTACAATGAGCAATCTAAAATCTCCCCGTGTGTTGACCCTCTCACTTAAAATAAAATCACTTAGCACTTAGCAATAGAAAGTTTGCTTTTTTTTTCGAACATTGAAGTGAATGAAACGTCAATGTGTTGCTTCTTGACTACACAATTAGTACATGTTTGTCCTGCATTGACAAGAAATTCTAAACCGTTGATCTTTGTAAATCTAACGGTTATAGGGTGATTGGAGGATTGTTGTTTTGAAAATTGATGAGAGGATTGGCATTTGAAGAAGTAGAAATGTGGTAGATAGTGAAACAAAGTTATAAGGATTTCCACAAGAAATCCCCAAACTAGTGTTAAGACCATTACTATATTTTGTAATGGATGTTATTACTAGAGGAGTATAAGTGGGGATAGGAGGTTTGGTTGTGGGAAAGGAAACTTGTTTTCCACTTTGATTTTGAGCATTAATGAGGATTTGAGTGCAATTAGCTATTGTAGGGATGTTTGAATCCACTAGATGAGCTAGGTCGTGTAACACCTCTATTCCTTGCAAATCATTGATCAATTTTCTAAGGTTATCCACAAGAGGGATGGTTTCTCCAACCAAGGATTTAGGTCTCTTCAATATTGTGCAAAATGGAGAAAAGGACCTTTTCTAGGAGGATTCTTGGGATCTTCACTCCCCATTTCTTGAGTCCTTTCCTACCTTCCAGCCTCTAAGTGATTTTTTTCTTAATGTTGGGTGGTCTAAGGTGGTTTATTTTAAAGCTCCTATCAATCTTTGGAATTCTCAAAAAATTCAATGGAAGGTGCCTAACTATTGGCCTAGAGGGGGCACTACTGAAGCTTGTAATACTCTTGCATCTATTTTGGCTCAGAGACCTTGTTCTTCTCTGAGAGGGTAGGATTTTCTTGCTTGGGGAATGACTCAAAAATTTCATATTCAATTGGTCATGGCTATCAGGTTTTCGAGCAAAAGATGGGTGAAAGAAGGATTGATCCTTGGTGGAAGAAAATTTGGAATAAGCTTTGTTAGTCAAAATGAAATATGTTTATTTGGCTCATGAGTCAAAATAAGTGCCTCACCTAGGATAATATTACGAAGCATGATCTTCAAGGACCATCCAAATGTGTGTTATGTAATTCCAGTGAAGAAAATGTGGCTCATCTCTTTTTCCAATGCCCCTTCTTGTTGGTTCTCTAGAAACAATGGTGGAGTAAGTGGAAGCAATCTATAATTCATTCTAATTTTGTTTGTAAATTTTGGACTAGCTTGGGTATATATAGATTTTTATGTGTTTGGTCATATTAATGTCCCTTCAATTTTCAAATCTATATATTTTGTTTCTTTCATTGAAGATTACAATGGAAGGACATGGGTATATTTCCTTAGAAGTAAATTTGAAGTCTTCAATCATTTTAAAGAGTTTAAAGCTTCTATAGAGAATAAAATTGGTAGAAAGATTAAGATTTTAAGGATTGATAATGGTGGTGAGTTTTTTAAGCAGATTTTGATAGATTCTGTGAGGATCGTGGGATATAAAGACTTAAGTCAAATCTATACAACCCTCAACAGAATGAAGTTGTAGAAAGAATCAATATGATGTTGATTGAGAAGGCTACGAGTATGTTCAGTGGGGTTGGCTTTGAACAAAAATCTTGGGCAAAAGTGGTTGCCACAACTTGTTACTTGGATAACACATATGTTACATCAACTTTGATTGATAAGACACCTATGGAGGTGTGGTGGAGAAAAAAAATATCATTAAGACATATTTGAGTGTTTGGTTGTGAGGCATATGCACATGTGCCCAGGGAGAAGTGGTCAAAGTTAGAGAACAAGGTGAAAGGATATAAAATTTGGACTTTGTGGCTAAGAGATTTTTGTATAGAAAAAGTGTTATCTTTAGAGAAGTCAAGTCTTGTTCCATAGTATTGTAGTCAAAGTAGGACGGAAAGAGATGTATGGTTCAAATAACCCCAAAGATTGAGAAAGTTGAACCAAAAGCCCACAAAGGACCTAAAGAGGAGGAGAGCTCAGATAGTTTATTGAATTCAGAAGAAGAGATATAACCTCCACCTCAATCATTGAGAAGGTCTACTTGGTAAAGACAATAAATAGATAGGTATAGTCCCTCTAATTACATATGTATTTTTCTTTGATTACTAACACTAGTGAGCCTAGGACTATAAAAGAGGCTATGGATATTAATGATGCATAGTCATGGAAGGTTGCCATGTATGAGGAGATACTTTCTTTGAAGAAAACTAATACATGGGACCTAGTACCTTTTCCTAATGGATGAAATCTTATTGGATACAAATGGATATTTAAAAGAAAAATAAAATTTAATGGTATTGTTGAGAACTACAAGGTAAAGTTGGTTACAAAGTTTTGTTCCCAAGTTGAGGGAATATATTATGGTGAGATTTTCTCCCAAGTACCAAAGTTGACATCCATTTGGTTTATATTCTCTTGCTACAATATATGAACTTGAGGTTGAGCAGATGAATGTGAAAATAACATTCTTTCATGTTTGAGGAAGAGATTTATATGAAACAGTTAGAGCACTACATTGAGAAAGGTAAAGAACATTTGGTTTATATGTTGAAATCTTTGTATTGTATTAAACAATATCCTATGATTTGATACCACAAGTTTGATTCTTTTGTGATAAGTTTGGGATTTATGAGATCCAAATCGGATCATTGCATCTACTATAAGATTGATGGTGATGATATTCTCATTATTACATTATATGTTGATGATATGTTTTTTGTAATGGTAAAGGTTTGATTTGTGAATTGAAGTCTCAAAATTTAGCACAGTTTGAGACAAACTTAGCGGAAGCCAAGTACATCTTGGGGATAGAGATTAGAAGAGATAGAGTGAACAAAAACTTTGGTTGGGCTAAAGTATGTGAACTTAGTGTTGAAGGTTTAACATGTCATATTGTAGGACAAGGTTATTTATCTTTGTTATCCTCATTAGTCAAATCCTAGACAATAATCTTCACTAATTGTTGGTAGGTCTTTCCAATGTAGTGTCTACCTAGGAAAAATTAGTAGCCCTACTCTATGTATTGTATAGTGACTAGGTATTATTTCAAATTTCACCTTACAACATCACCTTTGTAAGCTCCTACAACCTACAAAAACATAAAGTGTCTATAATTGTCTTGAAATCCACTCAAACATGTGAATATTTGCACATTCTAATTGACCACCAAAATTTTTTTGGCTTGCACCTACCTCTTCCTGGAAATATAAAAAAATAATTGAGAAAATTGTAAAAAAATTGCTAAAATCAATATCTATTGTTGATGGTGGAAATAGCACAACAACATGTAAACAGAATATTGCTATTCTTTTTCTCCTGAAAGAGAAAGATAACACATGGAAATCTAACTCCCAACGTCCTAGTAAGATTATGCTGATTTCACTCAATGGTTGA
>VDFB02310346.1:0-20409 GCA_007258455.2 Sequoia sempervirens | reverse complement strand
GCTTGATTAGGGTTAAGTTGAGTTGCAGAAAGAACGGCCTCTCTTTTCCTCCCGTAGCCCTAGCTCTCTCCTCGTTCTTGTCTCTTCCGAAGACAGATATTTTGGAAGGAGAGTTAAACGATCAACGGTTGTGGATGGATGGAGAACCTTGCCAAGCGCCTCCGTGCTTTCCAAACGTCGACCGTAAAAATGAGCTTCGAAAGCTCAATGAGGGACACGCCTTCGGCGTAATAAAATTTGTGCAAATGTACGAAGGAAAACATTAAATGAGGGAAAATAGGTTTTAGAGAATGAGTCAAATTTATTGTAAGAGTGTCTCAAATGTCACTATTTAATTGCACTAAGGCATTCCCTCATAATACACCCAAAATTAAATCCCAATTGACAAGAATTAGGACAAAGTGAATTTAATTTTTGAATTTTAGAGCAAGTATCATATTTTTCATATTGCTCTTGCATCCACAAATTTACCCCTAAAATTCTAAATTTTCTCTCTGCCTATTTTATCAGTGTCATGAGTTGACTCCATGCAAGTTTTGTGTGATTTATTGTTATTTTCTTGTACTTAAAAGAATTTAATGTGAATTCATGTATCATTTAAATTTAAGAGATAGAATATTAGGAAAACTTTAATTGAAACATTTAAAAGAATATAATTCCACATCACATCATTCTAAAGGATCTCATGACTAATGAGTGTTATCATCCATCAATTTAATGACTATAAAGTTGACCTTTCAAGTGGATCATTCTACATGAACAAGACCCTTGTGATCTAACAATTTATCCAAGATATTTTTTAAACACTAGCTACCCTTAATAATCAAAGAGAAGCAAGATTTGAGGCAAGTCAAAAAAAATTTACTGAAATTCACCAAATTAGATCCATAGCTCACAAGACAAACTTGTGCCAATAGAAAAGATCTAGATTACCAAATTTCACCCCAAACAAAATTCATTAGTTATTTTGATTTCAAGGAAAAGTATAGATGGAGAGGAACTAGATTCAATAACTAGACACGTAGAATTCAACACCATAAATGAACCATCCTTTATCTTTTTTCTATAGTAAAGTGTCCTATCCCTCATGTTTACTTTTTTAGATTAGCATTTAATATATTTTTTAAAATTACCCCATAATTGAATATTGAAACAATCTAAGTTGATTCATGTCTAGTTGTATGCATTTCCTTTGACTATCTTATAAGATGAATCCTATGGAAATGTTATTTCCATTTACAATAAGATAAATAAAAAAAATCATGTAAGAGATGCTTCCATGAAGTAACCTTATCATACACCAATTCATTATCTTTTTAATAATAATGTAAAAAAAATACCCACACCCTTTACCTTTTATAAAGGTATTTATAATGCTAACACCAAATGAAGTTCAAAACAAGTAACCTAGTAATTATCTTATTGAACGCTAAAATCTTAAAAGGGATATAGTCAATATTAAAGTTTCAAATTATATCACAAAAAACTTCATTTGCATGCAATAGTGTGGTTCCTTTTAAATCTATTTTATCACATACTTTTTTTTAAAAGCATACTATTATGAAATTTATACGAAATGCATAATAATAGTTGTTTTAATAGGCAAAGCATAATAATAGGGTTTTTAAATATTGAACTCTCAACTTTCATTTAAAAAAAATAATTAATTAATTAGTTTTGTCATAGTTAGGGACAAGGTTAAAACATAAAATTTCTATTTCTTATTGTCTATTTTCTAGATTTTACCATTTTAGTTTATTTAACTAGCAATTTCACCTTAGTGTACAATGGGTACACTAGAGAAGTGTGGAATTTCAATTAGGATAATTTGTCGTCTATTTTTTGCATACATTTACTAATTACTAATTTTGGTCAATTGGTAGGCCATTCAGCAAATGATGTTTTTTATGCAACAAAGGTCTCAATGGAGAAGTTATACCTTCAAATCAACTATGCATCCACATACAAGGATCCAAACATGAATGAAATAAAACCTCTAAATTAGGAATATAATCAGGGTCCATTACTAACAGGCTCATGTTATGTTTGCAATTAGGAGGCAGGGAGAGAGAGAGGGAGAGATAGGGACAGAAAGAGGGAGAGATAGAGGGTGGAAGAATGAGAAAGAGAGAGATATAGGGATGGAGAAGGATAGGGAGAGATAAAGAGAGAGGAGAGAGGGATAGATAGATATGGAAGAGATAAATATGTAGAGAGGGAGAGAGAGAGGGAGTGAATGAGAATAAGAATGAGAGAGGGAGAGATAGAAAGATAGAGATAGATATAGGAAGTGATATATAGAGAGATGGAGATATATCTATATCTATAGGGAAAGAGGGAGAGATGGAAGAAGAAATATGGAGAGATAGAGATAGAGAGGCAAAGAGATAGATATAAAGGTCTAGGAAGGAGGGGAGAGAAAGGGAGAGAGATGGATGTATAGAGAGAGGGAGACATGTCTAAAGATAAAGGGGGAGAGAGGAAAATGGAGTGGAGACAAATAGATAGAGAGATACAGGGAGAGGGAGAGCGAGAGACAGAAAGATATAGATGGCAAGATAGAGTGATAGAGAGATAGAGATATAAGGAGATATAGAGAGAGGAGGAGAGAGGGAGAGAGAAAGAGATAGAAAAACAGACAGAATTAGAGATAGATAAATAGAGATGGAGAGAGGGAGAGATGAGATATATGGGAAGAGAGAGAGAGAGATAAAGATGTATGGAAAGAGAAAGGGAGAGAGGTAGAGATAGAGAAATAGATAGGGGGATAGGGAGGGAGAGATGAGGAGAGATAGAGAGGGGGTGAGATGAGAGAGATAGGGAAGGAGATAAAGGGAGAGAGATAGGTACATGAGGGAGAGATAGAGAAGAGGGGGAGAGATAGGTTGAGGAGGAAGAGAGAGAAGAGGAGAGAGGGAGAGACATAGGTAGAAGAGGGAGAAAAATAAGAGGGGGGAGAGAGGGAGAGAAATATGTATAGAGGGAGAGAGAACAAGATGGGGGAGAGAGGGAGAGAAGAAGATGAGGGAAAGATAGCTCAAAGAGATAGAGAAGATGAGATAGAGAGAGATATAGGGAGAGGGAGAGGGATAGATGGTGAGATATAGATGGTGAGATAAAGTGATAGAGAGATAGATATATAAGGAAGAGATAGATAGAGATAGAGATATATGAGAAGAGAAAAGGAGAGAGAGGTAGAGATAGAGAGATAGATAAAAAGATAGGAGAGATGTATAATAATATAATAATTTATATACTATTATATATAATAATAAATATAATTATATTAAATATACTTTAATTTGTATTATATAAAATATATATTATATATTAATTATATTTTGTAAATTATATTTATATGTTAAATTTTTGTATCATATAAAACTACAGTAGTTATTAATTATTAATTGTAATCATTTTATATATGTATTTAATAGTTTTATTAAAAAATATAATATATTATAATAATAAGTATTATTATATTATTTATAATTTATTTTTTATATATAAAATATATGCTATCGTGCTTCTCAAAATCCTACATGGAAATTTCAAATCACACCCAATTTTTCACAATAGCTTACTTGGCAAGTCCCTTGCTTATAACTTTCGTTACAAGGCTACATCATCAAATATGATGCCACATCAACATGCTTTTTGTCAAGGTGTCCAAAAAGGCCCAAAAAAAAAAGTGAGACTAATACTTGTGCATTCAAAGCATGGGTAGTTGAGTGTCGATGTGGCATCACATGATTGGTTGCTTTTTAGATCAAAGGAATATATTTTGTTTAATTATGGGTAGTCAAGTCACAACTATTGGACATTATATAAACAACTATTATCACAATTTTATTAACAACCAACATTTAATTTTAAAAACAATTAACATTGGCATATTACACATCAATTGCCTATAGAAAAATATTTTTGAGTTAATATGTTAGAAAATACAATTCCATTTGTGCATAGGAAAAAAAATATTTTTATTCTCCATTTTCTATAAGTAAATATATTAAAAATATGATACATGAGTAATGATGACAATCTTAAAACTTAACAGTGCATACAATGCCTTTAGATTCTTATTTTACTTAATAGGCCCTATATATATTGAAGTCCAATGCCTATCTAGGTTGACTTTTGAAAGCCATCATCCTCATCTTAATTATGAGTCAATCCTCACCTCTCCAGAGAATTGATGTGTATGGAATCTGTCTCAAAAAAGGTTAGAGATGAAGAATCTACAGAGTGGTTCTACCCTCGAGCCCAACAATCTTCCAAATTCTTATGACCCACCACAGGTTTCACCTTTATTATCAGCATAGATGGTTCAACTTGTAAAGTTTGCACATTTCCATTTACAACTTGGACAAGGAGCTCATCTCAAAAATAGGAAATTCTATGAAAAATCCAATAGCACACAAACTCTTCCTTGACCGACCATGGTCACTAGATACTCCAAGAGGCGCTTCAAAATAGTGCCTAAAAAGTACTAGTCATTTTCTTTTCAGTGTTGGATAACTCGTTAATCCTAATTACACTCTTGACCATGGAAACCATGTGAAGGTCATCATTTATCTAGAATGCATTCTTTTGCCTTCTATTGGAGTAAACCCCTGCAATTGGGGTATCTTTATTTGTTTTGACCATCATTCCTACTTCCAATGCTCTGCACAAACACAATAGACTGAAACCTTCAATCACCAATAGTCTAAAAAATTCAAATGAAAGAATTAAGACAAAAGAAGATTGATCAACCATGAGGAATTAACAATTTGGGGTTTTTCGATGGAGTTTGGAAATCAATGAAAGTTAGTATTTCAAGATAGAACCCCCTATCTCTAGGATGTATTGAAGCAATCTGCCTATTTTTACATTATCAATCTAGCTTTCCTTGATAATTAGTCCTTTCTTAACAACATAACAACCAAAATTAAAACTATTTGACCTTAATTAGGTAGACAATACTAGGTATTTGCATGCAACAATTGATGTGAAATAATTTTATACCTTTTAAGATGAGTAATCTTAATTGAACAATGTACATATGCAATTTACAAATTATATCAGCAAGATCCTTTTAAGATGCTTCAACTTGAATTCAATTAGAATATATAAAAATATAATGTTGAATTATATTAGAGAAAAAAGATGTATCAACCAATTCTAAACTACCAAACACAACTAAAAGAAATGCAATCTTTTTTTTTGTCCTTTTCCATTCATAATTAGTTCCTTTTTTATTGAGAAATAGCATCAAGGATGAAACAATGCAATAATTTGTTTAAACTTGAAATGAGAACTATATTGTGTATTTCGTAGCAATAATTTGTTGTTCGGTTTTTTGTCAATTGGGATGCTACTGGTTGTTGACTGTTTTATTTCGTAGCAGCATTTGGTGACTTTTTGTATAGGGTTTCGGGTCCCTTCAAACTTTGTTTTTCCCTATTAATCAAAACTATATTGTGTATTTCTCATTTCAATATAATGCACAAATTTATTAATCATCAAAAATTGTAGGTTTAGTTTAAAATCCACAATAGCTCAAAGATACTCCACTTGTATTAAAAAGAGTGCATTGTAAGATATTGCAATGTCTTACAGTGTTTGACACTAACAAGTCCTCAAAACAAGAATTCACCAAAAATGACATGAGGAGTCATGATGCACTCTCATGACTTCCTAAAATACCTTAGTCCACTAGGGAGACACCTAAAATATGGGGAGGAAAATCCATTCAACTTTTCCAAGTAGACATACAAATGAATAAGTCTCCCAAAACTAAAAATACAATTTTTAGTTATCTACAATTAATATTTAAGTATACTCTAGTACATGGAATAGATAATAGGCCAATATGTTTTACATCTTATCACCATGTATTCATAGCATTCACCTCTCTCCAACTCTTAGCATATGGGTGTAGATAAACTTGGAATTTCCTGTCAAATCAAAAAAATCCCTTTCTTCTCAACACTCTACACTCGACATTCATTTACACGAGGGATTAGATCTGTTGAAAATAAATTTGAGAATAGATAGATAGGGGATAATATCTTTCAAAATAAACAAACAACAATTCTAAAAGAAATCCAAGCATGTACATGTATTAGTATCCTTTCCTTCGTGTGTAATAGATCTACCAAACATGGCTTTCCATTCTTACACACACATGTTATTTTGAAGAAAAGGATAATAAAATGATAATGCACCAAATCAAAAGATATTGTGCAAGGAGGGAAAAAGGAAAGGGCATCATTCTAGTTATACATGCCATATGCTAGCATATAATAAAATATGTTTCCTACATGAATAAGGCAAGGCCGAAAAATATCATTTTTAACTATCTTGTATTAGATAATATATCATTCAATACTTTAGCCAACACTACTGAATTTGGCTCCATTTTCCGATGAACGTTCGTCGGTCGTTCGACAAATATTTGTCAGAAAAGCGATGAAATGACAAAAATAATTTCGTCGCTATTTTTTTGTCAAAATTCTGACAACGCATTAAACGTCGAAATAACGACACAGATTCGTCGGTCGTCGGCATCATAAAATGACTCAAATGTTCGTCGTAATATCGATAAACACTTTTTTTATCCACCAATGAATTACAACCAAAATTTAGTTGCAATGGCTCTTCTAAAGCGTCAAAACAACACCAGAAGTTCATCGCTATTTTGACATAATGGGCGAGGAGTTACGACGAAGCCTTTGTCGCAGCTAAGCAACTTCATTGGACCTTTTCAGTGATTCGTCGGCATCCTTCGTCGAAATTGCGACGAAATGGACAAGGTGTTATGACGAAGCCTTTATCGCAGCTAAGCAACTTTGTCAAACCTTTTATGTGATTCATCGGTGGACTTCGTCGAAATTGCGACGAATTGGGCAAGGAGTTACAACAAAGCCTTTTTCGCAGCTATAGCAACTTTTTCAAAGCTTTTCGGTGATTCATCAGTGGTTTTCGTGAAAATTTTGACGAAACAATGCAATTTTTTATTAAAAAAATATGCGTTGAAATGTACCATCGCGGAGACTCTTGGCGATGACCACTAAAGCCAACCCATCGGTGAGAGATTTGAATTCGAGACCAATTGTCATTGCACATTCCATTTTACTTGCACAAAGTATTCTATAAGCAATATATTGATAATGTCAAATGATTTATGGTGTTGTACAACTGTACCTATCATCACAGTTTTGTTGTTCCCCCCCGAGAGAATCCTACAAAGACAAGTTTACAATACTAAGTCAAATAATATGAAAAAGACTTACTTCCATACAAATTAAATGATTATTCTCATAATGGCAATTGTCTAATTACAACAACAATTCCATGAAAGGTTATCTATGCTTCATAAGAGATGATTGATCATACATACAGACTGCAAGATACATAGAAAAAGCATTACACTTGAGAACAACCAAGGGCTAACAAGGGAAGGAGTTAAGAAACAACTCTCCCTATCATCACAGTTATGTTGTTCCCCCCGAGAGAATCTTGCAAAGACATGTTTACAATACCAAGTGAAATAATATGAAAAAGACTTACTTCCATTCAAATTAAATGATTATTCTCACAATGGCAATTGTCTAATTACAACACCAATTCCATGAAAAGTTATCCATGATTCATAAGAGATGATTGATCATACATACAGACTGCAAGATGCATAGAAAAAGCATTACACTTGAGAACAACCAAGGGTTAACAAGGGAAGGAGTTAAGAAACATCTGGATTGAAGAGAAAATGTGTAGGGAAAATGTTGAGTGTCAAGAGAACAGAGCTTGTAGAACATATTCTTGACTCCAATCAAGCTCTTTGAACAACTTCTTAAACAAAATTAAAATACTAACACATACATGAGACATGTAATGAACTTCCAACATCCGGCCATCTTTTCATTAATGCAGGTAGGTAAAGAGAAATAATTATAATTGTAACACTATTCAGAGTTCAAGAAATTATGTCTATAATTTTGTGTCTACTGACCCTCAGCTTTAGCCATTATACTACCCATCTAATACCATATTTTAATCCAGGGTTCAACTATCTCAGATCTAAAGAAGCACCTTCAATTAACCATTTAAAGTACTATAAAATAAGGTAAGACTTTTACTTAAGAAAGATTGGGTACACTTGTAGGATTAAAGTTCTCGCAATCATCAGGATTTATTGGCACACAGACACAACCTGCAACATATGAAGTAATGGATGACTACAAGTTAGTGAAATGGTCCTTAATATGTGACTAGTTTGCAAATTGATTGGTAGAAAATAAGGTTGCAAACAAATCTACATGAAAAATTATGAGGGCAATCTACTATAATCATCAAAATAGATGAAAAGTGCAAAGGAAAGAGCCGAGCTACATCTCTAGAGCCTAAAAAAACACATGCAAGAAACATAAAAAAAAAAGAACAAACTAGTTTTTGGATGAATACAAAATGGTGCCTTCAACAAGTGATCCATATGCTTTCACACCTGACACAGGGCATTAAGAAGATTTTATTCTTTGTGAAATTAACTACTTATAGAATAAACCCATAAACCAATATTATATACCTCCATGTCTAACCGAGGGTAGGTATAAGAGAAAAAAAATTCTTCAATGCAATGCCGAAAAACATCAATGTGTGTGTAGGTTTGTATTACTCAAAATATCATTTCACTGCCTAAGGAAAAATACCAAAGTGATGTTTTAAATTTCAATCTTCACATAGGCTCTCTTATTGCTACACATGCATATACAAGCATTATTCTAGCTCTAAACTATTCAAATATTAAGGATTTAATTAGCTATAAGATGGAAAGTTGTTGTGTAGACATAATCCATCATCTTTTACATATCTTTATTCACTCCTAGCGCTTTAGATAAATTTGTGTAAATGAGACAGAAATGTGAATCTTTTATGACAAAGAAAATTCTTAAAAGGACGGGGGGGAGATCAAAGGGTAGGGGGGCAAGAGAATGTTTGAATGTATAGCAAAGTATAACATTTTGATCATTATAACAATGAAACGAATCTTAAGTTTGAAGCATTAATATCATTTACAACATTTAAGATCAAGAATGAATGTAAGTAGAGAAAATTTTGCATATCTGCAGATGGTAAAAAATTTCATGGTTAAGTTGAAGCCTCCCATCAACAACAAGATCCAAATATCCGTGTATCTATCTCAATCGAGCCTCTAAACCCTTTTAGAGCTGTCAATTTTTCCACTAACTTGTTATGCACAAAAGTCAAATTTTAGAGTTATGTCATGTTATGCCTTACATAACCACCCCACTTTGGTCTGAATCAAAATGGGTCCCCCTTTTTCTTTTGGTTTCTTTGCTTCTAGTTACTTGCTTTCCTCTTTGGAATTCTTGTGTTTTTCCTTCTGGTTTTGACTTTTGATCTATCTGATTTAATCTTTGGTTCTGTTTTAGCTTAATTGGTTTCCCTTCTGCCAATTATTCAGTGAAGTAATCACAAGCCCAATTATATCTTATGAAAATGTATATGATGTCCTTCTGATGACTAATGGAGGCTTTTATTTTGCAGGATTAAAATCCTACACTTGATGATATTCGCTAGGGGAGCTCGACTGAAATGCATTCCCCAATCCAGTTGGCCATGAAAATCAACTAAGGGAAGAGTCGGCAAGACCCTACAGATGTCTTGCTGACTACCAGTGCTCTCTGATGAAGTGCGTCTATGTTGCTTGTCCCCAAGACAAGGGCCGTCCTTCCGGCGACATGGAAATTCATATCGGCATGAGGGGTTTCTTTCAAAAAGAGGTCATGGCAAGGTCTTCGGGTCTCACCGACTATCACACCACCAGCAAACACTTCGGCCAAACATATTGAATTCGGCATGTGGTCTTACCAAAGGCTACATGTCTCCCCGACAAGGGTGTCTTCTGTGAGATAATTAATAGGTCTTGTCAACTGCCATCAAATGGGTTCTTATATTGCCATAAGGTTATCTCCCCGCCAAGAAGTCTCAGCGAAGAAAGAAAGTCTCACCGACTAGCTAAGGGATCAAACACTTCGGCGGGAGTCTTTTCTTTGGTATATAGTCATGGCGAAGTCTTTTGGTCTTGCCGACTGGTGACGGGGAGAAGGCTTCAGGGGGAGATATTGAATTCAGGATGAAGTCTTGCCGAGAGCCTAATGTCTCAACGACCTGTGCAAAGGGATTCTATCGGCGCTATTCGGTGACAGAATCAGTGTGTCTCATGGAAAAAGCACACGGGGAGTCTATCGGTGGTCTTCGTCGAGACAATCGGTGTGTTTCAACGACAAAAAAGGGGGGGTAAACTTTTAAGGCCTATCAACAAGACATGAGGTGTCTATAGGAGATCTCGCCGACCGGAGAAAGTCTTGGCGACACGAAGAAATTATCGCCATATGTCTTGCCAAAGGGTCAGCCTTTGGTATAACATGGGGAGCTATGATGAAAGGTCTCAGCGAATGAATGAGTCTCGCCGACAAGGCACAATCAAAGAGGTCTATCGATAAGACCACAGAAAGGTCTTGGCGACAGCAGAATTCGACAAGGAGGAAGCTTGGCGAGAGTGAAGGAAATCGGCGAAAGGTCCTGCCGATACAAAAGAGTCTTGGCGACATGCAAAGGAGTCGCCATAAGTCTCGTCGACTGCCAACAAAGCAAATACGCTTCGGTAGGACTTAACTGCATCAGGGCAGCCTCTCACCGAGCGCCTCCGGTCACACCGACACAGTGCAAAGGGGAGTCTATCAGGTGTCTTCGGTGAGAGAATTAGTATGTTATAGTGACAAAGGGGATGAGCTAGTAAAGCTTTCGCCAAGGCATAGGGTGTCTATAGGACGTCTTCCCGACAAGGGGAGGTTACAACGAAATGCATAGAACGAAAGATTTCATTTTGGTGTGACTTCGAGAGGGTCTTGGCGACACCTGAATTCGGCAAAAGGAAATGAATGCGACAGGAGGTCTCGCTGATGATCCAAAGTCACATCGATGACAAGGATCGACAGAAGGTTGTGATGTGGGTATAGGGTCCCAACAAAGAAAATAAATCTCCCCGACATAGAATGAAGTGGCCTCAATGAAGGGTCCTGCTTTCGCCACAGGGTCTTGGCAATGAGTGAAGGTCACACCGAAAGAACGAAGTGAGCCCAGAGAAGGAAATAGAAAGAAGCCACCATTAGGAAGAAGCCATGTGGATCCCTGCCCTTGTTCAATACCAGGTTCCAAAGAATGTATAGGAGGCTGCAAGATCCCTATCTAGTTACCGAGGATAGTGCCATTCAGGCATACTTTAGGGTTATAGACCCTTTGCTGGGATTGTTCTTACAAAGAACTTATTTTCCAGCGGATATTGATACCCTATCCAAGGTTTATCATTTAGCCATTAAGTTGTAGTAGAAGACCAACTCTCGACCAAGTTTTGGGGGAGGTTTTCCTTTAGTAGGGTATCAGATGCCTAGTACACCCCCTTTATTCAATACTGTTCCAGGAATGTCTCCTTCCCACTATGGGCCTAGGTCTAAATTGCAGACTCAACCTCCTATTCCTTTCTTTGCTAATAGGACCCCCAACCCTTTTCAACAACCACAAGTCCCTCAAGGTCCCCAAAGCCTTCATAACCAAGTTGGAACCACTAGCCATGTTGATCAGCCACTTATTGCTAAGGCTGTTGAAAGTGAAAAGACTACTCAGCTTACCAATGAAGTAGAAACCTTGAAGAAAACATTGTCTCAAGTCACTAATGACATGGCTCAGCTTAGGTTGAACCCCTCTCAGAATCAAGGCAATTACCCTAATCAAAACAACAACAACCAGGGTTCTTATCAGAACAATAACAACTACAACCAGAGAGGTTATCAAAGCCAAAACAGAGGGTACAACCAGAGAACAAATAACAATAGGTAGTGGAATACGGGGCCCAATAATGGCGGAGTTCCTCATAATTATCAAGCAAATGAGGAGAGGTTACATACTGCAAATGTGGCCGATTTGAATTTCATGACCAATTGGTGCAGGCTGCATGATACAACGACTCACTCGGAGGTAAATTGCCCTCAAATGGAGAAAGTTGTCAAAATGGCACATGAAGATGCCCACACATTCCAAGGGAATTCGAACAAAGGAGGTGACTCAATGGATACTGCCATGACTTATGAGCTCTTTGAGGAGGAGTTTTCATTCCCAAGACAAGAAGAAAATGAACCTGAGGAAGATTCATATGATGCCCAAGCCTTTCAGTCAAAAGGAGGACACTTCCTGAGAAATCAAAGTAAGGGTCCATTTACTAAATCAACACCCCCAATCACATTGTGCCCCCAAATCAAAGTGCTGATAACAATCCTTCCCCATCAAAGGGGTCGTGTGACTTCCATAACAAGGGTAATCCCTCTGATGTTTTCAAAAGTAATCCAAGTTTTAACACATAATTTGACATTGTTTCTGAGATGCAGAAACATAAAACTTCTTTGTCATATTTTGACATTTTGAAGTGGTGCCCTGCTCAAAGGGAGATAGTGTTGAAAGCTCTAGAACAAGCGAATAAGGCAAAAGGAAAAGGCAAGGTTACACCCCCTGTAGACATGAATGTAGCCTCATACAGAAGCAAGGTAGGTACTCCACTCCACCTTTCCTTTTAAGCTTAAGAATTTCTAGCAAGAACCTACACAACTGTTTATTGGACTCGAGGGCTTAAGGAAATGTCATGCCATTTTCTATATGCAAGAGGTTAGGATTAAACCCCATTCAAACCAATATGAAAGTCATTCAGCTGGACAAAACAGAGGTCAATGTAGTGGGCGAGTTAAAGAACATACATGTCCAAGTTGGGTCTAATCCTAGGATCCTAACTAACATTGACATTCAGGTAGTTGATATCCCTGAGACCTATGGTATGCTACTAAGTCGAGATCTGATGAAAAATTTAGGGGGATATCTCTCCCTAGACTTTTCACATATGTGGCTATCATGGAAAGGGATTCCTAATCAGATTAGGATTGAAAGTGAGCCTCGCCTCAAGCATATCATCACTGAGTACGATTGTCACAATGAGGTAGCTTACTTTGAGACCGAAATAGGGGTTTATAAACAAGAAGAAATTCTAACCTTCTCGGTTCTCAATGCCAAGGACATGCCAAAAATAAAGTTCCCTGACCCCACAATTAATGAAAATCAACAGGCCCTAATTAGAAAGCTGCAATAAGACCAACTGGTCTTAGGAGAAGACACCGATTTATTAAGTCTTTTACTCCCAAATTGGTGTAGGCTACATTATCAAAACCACTTTGAATTCATGTGTCAACTCTGTATGGACACCTTAGGTTGCATCCCTCAAGCTGAAAAGAATAGCCCAAGGAATTTTGAGACAACTGCAGACCACTTTCTATTCGAAGTCCAAGAAGCAACAATGCTAACCAGGGATAGGGTGCCTTCAATAGGAGTTCTTTCTCAAATAGATCCAACCCCAGATATACTCCTAAATCAACATGTTGATAAAGAGAAGCCCCAAGGTTTGTTTGATACCCCTACACTCATAAATGAAACAAAACTCAAGGAATCAACAAAAGGGACAAATGATTGCCAGGAAAATAACCAGAGGTTAGATGATACAACTGAGCCAGAATTGCAAAGTATACCTAGAGAATCTTTAGAGAATTCTTCCCCTGTGACTGGTCCCAAGGATAAAGAACTCCCACCTTTGGCTGATCCTATTCAAATACCTGTGAAAACTTCAAAAGGATCACCCCCTGCTTCTGATCACTTGTGGACCCTAACCTTTGATGGATCTAAGTCCAAAACCGGTTGTGGTGTTGGAATTGTACTAACCAGCCCGAAAGGGAAAGTTTTCTTTGCCTCTTATAGGCTGCAATTCGGGTGCACTAATAATGTAGCTGAATATGAAGCTCTGGCACGAGGACTAATTTTTGCACACAAGAAGAAAGTTACAGCCCTGATGGTCAAGGGAGATTTAGAAGTGGTTGTCAAGCAAGTGCGCAGTCAGTACACCTGCCACAATAAAAGGTTGGCAGCATATAGAAACAGGGTATGGAATCTGATCAAAGACTTTGATGCATTTGGGATCAGCTTAATCCCTAGAGAAGAAAATCAGGTGAGCGATTCACTGGCTGTTACTGCAAGCACCTTGGAGCCTATGCAAGGCTCCAAATTTAAAAGATTCTCAGTAGAACTAATGTCCACCCCAGCTATTCCTAACAATATCAAGAACTTCTAGGTCTTTGATGATGATTGACATATCCTTGCTTTCCTGGCAAGTTCAGATGTTTTTGAAGGACAAATTATAGATGAATCCAACAGTGATCAGGGAGATTGTAATCCTGAGGAATGTGATACAGAAGGAGTCCTTAATTTGAAAAGTAATAGCATTCCCAGGGGAATGGTGGCATTGGAGAGAATTTTTGACTCAGATTTGAAGGCTCAAGAAAAGATATCAGCTGAAGGCAAGGGAGGTGAATATGAAATGGTTAACCTTGCTGACTCGGGTCCTGAAAGGAATGTTTACATAGGGAAGGCCTGCCCTAATGTAATTAGAAAAGACATATTGAGGGCACTAAAAAGGGATATTGCTGTGATTTCCTGGGGGTATCAAGACCTCCAGACATTTGATTCTTCTGTCATGACCCACACTATCCCCTTAAAGCCTGAGGTTAAACCTTTCCGACAGAAGTAGCACCCTGTCAATGCCCTGATTGAGCCATTGATCTACAAAGAAGTTCAAAATTTGTTGTCCACAAGGATAATCTTCCCTGTGCACCATTCAACATGGGTAGCCAACCTAGTTCCAGTCTGCAAGAAAAATGGGGAGATCAGGCTGTGTGTTGACTTCAGAAATCTGAATAGAGCATCAGAAAAGGATAACTATCTGCTTCCTTCTCTGGATGAAGTCTTGCAAACTGTCAATGGGGCACAGATGATGTCATTCTTGGATGGCTACTTTGGATACAATTAGGTGATGGTCAACTGTGATGACAGAATGAAGACAATGTTCACTACCAAGTGGGGAATGTTTGCTTACAAGAGGATGCCATTCGGCCTGATAAATGTTGGGGCGACCTTTCAGCGCGCAATGGACATAGCATTCAAGGATCTAATTGGAAAATGTATTATTTTTTACATAGATGACCTAATAGTGTTCTCCAAGGACCGATTAAACCACGTTGCTGACTTGGCCAATGTTCTTGAACGATGCATCTAGTATGGAGTCTCATTGAATCCAAAAAAATGTGTGTTTGGAGTCACAGAGGGCAAGCTTTTGGGACATATAATCTCTGAAAGGGGAATATCAATTGATCCAGATCGAGTTGAGTCCATTTTGAAGATCAGCCGGCCCAAAAGTAAGAAAGAAATGAAGTCTTTCTTCGGTAAAATTAATTTCGTGAGAGAGTTCATCATGGGCTTTGCAGAGATTGTAAAGCCTTTGAACGAAATGATGAAAAGGGACGCCAAGATAGAGTGGACAGAGGAGGCGAAGGTCGCATTCACGCAAGTCAAGCAGGCCATTTCAGAAGCACCCGTGCTTACCACCCTGATTACCTCAAGCCGTTCTACATTTACTCTTTCGCCTCTAAGCATTCATGCGCGGCTGTATTAACCATACAACAAGAAGAGGCCGAGGAAAGACCGATTGCATTCATGAGTTCTCCATTCAAGAATGCAGAAATCAAATATTCATCTCTAGAGAAGCAAGCCTTCGCGCTGGTTCGGGCCGTCAAGAAATTCTGACATTACATCCTTTGAACTTAAGTCGTCATTGTAGTTCCTGATGCGGCTGTGAAGTCCCTGCTGATGCAAAGCGAGCTAGGAGAAAGAAGAGGCAAGTGGATGGCTATCTTGCAGGAATTTGACCTGGAGATGCATCCCATGAAACTAGTCAGGGGCATGGGTTTATCCCAATCCATGGCGAATGTCGGTGATAATATTGTCTGTCAACAATACACAGCCCAATCCTTTTCCGACAATCCTTGGTATGCTGATGTTGTCCACCTGATGCTTAACAATCGATGTCTGGATGAGATGAATTCAACTCAAAGGAGAGCTCTGAGACTAAAGAGTTCTCATTATATGTTCAAAGGAAGTTTTCTATATAGGAGGAACTTCGAAGGAATTTACCTGAGGTGCCTTGATCATCAAGAGGCCAAGCAAGTGATCTCTGAGTTTCATGGGAAACATGGTACAGGTCATGGTTTTGCAGATTCATTGGCACACCAGATTCTCCAATCTGGTTATTATTGGCCATGTGTATTCAAGGATGCACACCAGCATGTGAGGACATGTCACACTTGCCAGGTTTCAACACCAAGGGAACGCTATGCAACCATGCCACTACAACCCATTTACGAGGTAAGGCCATTTTCCCAGTGGACACTGGATTTCATTGGAGTGATCAACCTGAATTCCTCTGCAGGACATAAGTTCATCTTGACTGCTATTGATTATTGTACGAGGTGGATAGAGGCTATACCTTGCAAAAACAACACAACAGAGGTAGTGATCAAGTTCCTCACCGAATGCATCACTACGAGGTTTGGGGTACCCTTCGCTCTGGTATGTGATAATGGTTCCACTTTTTCGTCTTCTGAGTTTATTTCTTGGGCCTATGATCACAAGATCATCTTGAAGTATTCCTTAAACTATTATCCGCAAAGCAATGGTGTTGCAGAGTCTACCAACAAGAAGCTCTTAGGGGTGATTAAGAAATTGTTAGAGCATAACCCTAGAGACTGGCACACCCAGCTTAGATTCGCATTATGGGCAGATAGGACTAGGATTAAGGCTGCTTTAAACACCTCACCCTTCAAGCTGGTATATGGCCAAGAGCCTGTCTTTCCTATCCATTTGCAAATACCTATTCTGGAGTTCATGCAGAAATTTTACTCCAGTGACAATAGGATAGAGGTAAGACTAGCTACTCTGTTAAAAATAGAAGAGCAAAGAGATGCTGCTTTACAACGGTTCTTCAGACATCAGTCTGTTGTCAAACGCTGGTTTGAAAAAAAAGCCAAGATAAAAGCTTTTAGGATATCAGACCTAGTACTGTTATGGGATAAAGCCAATGAAAAGAAGGGCAACCATCAAAAGTTTGACAAACTATGGCTGGGTCCTTATCAAATTGCTGAGATCCTAGGGGAAAATACTTTCAGATTGAGTAGCCTAACTGGTGAGCTGGTTCCTTTTCCTGTTAATGGACAGTTCCTCAAGCACTATTTTGAATCTTGAAGTCTGTTAATAGCTGTTATGTATATAGGAAGTTTGTTATCCTTTATGTGAGTAGTTTATTTCTTTCCTGTTTGTAAATAATCTGCATTTATATACACAGCCTTTGTACTTCAGTTAGTAAACAACTTTTTCCTTTATATAAATAACTTGTTGCTCCTTGTGTAAGTAATTCACTCTTTGTCTCTTTGTAGTCTGTTGTTCTTTGTTTGAGTTTAGCTTGTTGTTTGTATATTTGTTTTTGTCTCCTTTTGTTTTATCTATTTTTGTTGTTTTCTGTTTGTTCTACTCTTTTGGGGTTGATCTATTCTTTCCATTTGAAGCTGTGGGTTGTTATTTGAAGCATACTTTGGTCATTAGGAGAGAAGTGGTTTAGATATTTTCAGGTTATCTGATTTGATGATTCTATCCTAAATTCTTTGTTTCATGTTTGTTTTCAATAAAAGTTGTGGAAAGTTTTTTTTTAAAGAACAAGGTACCAAGTAAGTAGCATTCATCAGTTCCCCTGAATTTGTCACATATCCTTAAAATCATCTCCTCTTCTAGTAGTGTATTTATCCTAGGATGACAGTTCTATAAAATTTGAGTGAAAAATCTGACTTCCAAGTGCTGATATGAGGTCCATTGTAGTTTTCAACCCAGATCAGATATTAAACATTTGACATATTGAAAAGAAAAAGTAGAATTAAATGAAATATCTGAAAATCCAAAAGAAAATAAAAGAATTATCAAAAGAAGAAGAATCAATATGAATGGGTGATTCCAGTATCTCTACCAGGGCTATGGATGCTTGTCTGGCAGTAGAGCAATTTTGTGAGAGAACTAGAGGTATCTCTGTCAGGGCTATGGACGCTTGATTGGCAGCGGAGCAATGCCCAGGATATCATTGCACGAAGGAAATCAACTCATGTAGCCCAAATTTTACACATTGTTATTCAAAAGATGGAGAGCTTTAGGAAAGGAATGATGCACTATCAAGCACACACATAGATTCAGGGGTAACCATTGTTTGACTTACATTTGAGATTTTAGCTCTACCTTGCTTGTTCTAACTGACCTAACTGGAGTTGTGATGTTCATGAACCAGGAGTTCTGGGTAGCTGAATCCTTCGGATTCATGAAAATGGTTAAACCATTTTCCCAGCCGAATCGCCATTTGTTATGCCTTGCATAACCACCCCACTTTGGTCTAGATCAAAATGGGTCCCCCCCTTTCTTTTGGTTTCTTTGCTTCTGGTTACTTGCTTTCCTCTTTGGAATTCTTGTTTTTTTCCTTTTGGTTTTGACTTTTGATCTATCTGATTTAATCTTTGGTTCTGCTTTAACTTAATTGGTTTCCCTTCTGCCAATTATTCAGTGAAGTAATCACAAGCCCAAGTATATCTTATGAAAATGTATCTGATGTCCTTCTGATGACTAATGGAGGCTTTTATTTTGCAGGATGAAAATCCTACACTTGATGATATTCGCTAAGGGAGCTCGACTAGAATGCATTCCCCAATCCAGTTGGCCATGAAAATCAACTAAGGCAAGAGTCGGAAAGACCCTACAGATGTCTTGCCGACTACCACTGCTCTCTGTTGAAGTGCGTCTGTGTTGCCTGTCGGCAAGACAGGGGTCATCCTTTCGGCGACATGGAAATTCCTATCGGCATGAGGGTTTTCTTTCGGAAAGAGGTCATGGCGAGGTCTTCGGGTCTCACCGACTATCGCACCACCAGCAAACACTTCAGCCAAACATATTGAATTCGGCATGTGGTCTTACCAAAGGCTCCATGTCTCCTCGACAAGGGTGTCTTCGGTGAGAGAATTAATAGGTCTTGCCGACCGCCGTCAAATGGGTTCTTATATCGCCATAAGGTTATCTCCCCGCCAAGAAGTCTCGGCGAAGAAAGAAAGTCTCACAGACTAGCAAAAGGATCAAACACTTCAGCGGGAGTCTTTTCTTCGGTATATGGTCATGGCGAAGTCTTTTGGTCTTGCGACCGGTGATAGGGAGAAGGCTTCGGCGGGAGATATTGAATTCGGGATGAAGTCTTGCCGAGAGCCTAATGTCTCACCGACTTGTGCAAAGGGATTCTATCAGCGCTCTTCGGTGACATAATCAGTGTGTCTCACCGACAAAGCACACGGGAAGTTTATCAGTGGTCTTCGCCGAGACAATCGATGTGTCTTAGCGACAAAAAGGGGGGGTAAACTTTTAAGGCCTATCAGCAAGACATGAGGTGTCTATAGGAGATCTCGCCGGCCGGAGAAGGTCTTAGTGACACAGAGAAATTATCGCCATAGGTCTTTCCAAAGGGTCAGCCTTCGGTATAACATGGGGAGCTTCGATGAAAGGTCTCAGCGAACAGATGAGTCTCGCCGACAAGGCACAATTAAAGAGGTCTATCGATAAGACCACAGAAAGGTCTTGGCGACAGCAGAATTCGACAAGGAGGAAGCTCGGCGAGAGTGAAGGAAATCAGCGAAAGGTCATGCTGATACAAAAGAGTCTCGGCAACATGCAAAGGAGTCACCATAAGTCTCGCCAACCGCCAACAAAGCAGATACACTTCGGCAGGACTTAACTGCATTGGGGCAGCCTCTCACCGAGCGCCTCAGGTCACACCGACATAGTGCAAAGGGGAGTCTATCGGGTGTCTTCGGTGAGAGAATTAGTATGTTACAGTGACAAAGGGGATGAGCTAGTAAAGCTTTTGCCAAGGCATGGGGTGTCTATAGATGTCTTCCTGACAAGAGGAGGTTACAGCGAAACACATACAACGAAAGATTTCATTTCGGTGTCATTGTGAGAGGGTCTTAGCGACACCCGAATTCGGCGAAAGGAAATGAATGCGGTGGGAGGTCTCGTCGATGATCCAAAGTCACGCTAATGACAAGGATCGACAGAAGGTTGTGATGTGGGTATAGGGTCCCAGCGAAGAAAATAAGTCTCCCCGACATAGAACGAAGCAACATCGGCGAAGGGTCGTGCTTTCACCACAGGGTCTTGGCGATGAGTGAAGATCACACCGAAAGAACGAAGTGAGCCCGTCGATAAGGAAAAGGAATTCAGGGAGACTTCACGCGAATGAAAGGCTTCACTGTGAGGTCACGACGATGAGTGATGGTCTTGCCGACTGCATGGAGAGCTCGATGCCTGGAGAGTAAGAGTGAGCTAGGGGGGATAAGAGGATTT
>VDFB02310344.1:0-26045 GCA_007258455.2 Sequoia sempervirens | reverse complement strand
AATAATATAATGGCAATTTATTAGTGTTTAAATAAGAGATATTAAAATATTAATAATAAACATCAAAAATTAGATGAATATAATAAACAACAAAAATAAAGTAATAAAATAAATATAAATCTGAATTATCAGAAATAATATTAAATTTTTAAATATAAACATATTGAATAAAATATAAACATAAACATATAAATATAAACATATTGAATAAACAAGTAAAACCAGATAATAATAATAATAATAATAATATATTAAAAAGCATCTAAATAAGGTATATTAATAGCTGCATAGGCAGCGATAAAACTCAGAAAAAAGAATCGCTTAAGAGGCAGCGATTGGGAAGGCAGCAACCTTCCAAAGAGGCACGACCTCTCTCCAAAGAAGAGGATATAAGAGGGGATCGCACAAGAAGGAGGAGGGCATCAAAATAAATAGGAGGAAAGAATATATTCTGACAGAGATAAAGGAATCATTTAAAAGAAAGAAAAGGCATCGCTGGCTGGAATTAAAAGATCTTCTGCAGGTCAGGTAATAGGTAAGTGGTAAGTACTTTCTGAACTCCAAATGATTAGTTAGTAAATATATTGAGGATGTAGATAGGGATCTAAGTATTTATGGATTAAAATATTAATCAGTTTAATACATTATGAATTTAGATGTTGCTGATTGGCAAATAAATTGGGAATTTAAATAACAGTTGGTGATTGGTAAATGTATTTAAATATATATTATGATTGATACATATATTTAATATATTATGATAGATAGATATATTATTGATGACTGCTAAATAGAATTTATACATAATAATACTCATCTAGTTGATGTCATTTATTAATGTCATTTTGGAATAATAAGATTATGCATGTACTATTGATTTTTATAGCATTGCTAATATGTTATTGGACATCTAATTATATATATATGTATACATAATTTACAATTGTCTAATAATGATGCTTGCAGCAATTATTGAGCCTTATAAGTAATTATGATTCTTTTATGTAAACGAATAGATTGTATTTATATTTATAATCAATCAAATGTAAGGTTGAAGGGAGCAAGTTAGGAGGATGTTGTTTACGGGCCTCCCATGCTAAGCACGCCACTCCGAGGGCGGAATTGTCTTGTTCGGACATTCCTACCGCTTGGGGCCAAGGGGTGGGTTGTCTTGGTTGGACGCTAGTGCTCTTGGGCTTAGATGGGTTGAGTAGTTTACAAGCACCCCTTTCAAAGGTTTCCCTATCAAGCCAAACTATGATTGGATGTTAGTTTTCTTGATTGTATTAAGTACGCCACTCCTTGAATCCATCATGCTCGTGCCCTTGGGCTTAGATGGATAGCTTCAGGCGGACTTATCATGTGTCTCATCCAAGTCCTATTATTGGAGCTTCCACAATGCATTATGGATATTGGTAGTCATGAATAGCTTAAATAGATAAGGTATTTATAATGTTTTGATCATATGAAATTATATTTCCAATATTATCTAACATGATTAAGGACCTAAACCAAGATTTATCTTGTTTGAAGCATTTAGTTGATAAGTTGCAACCCTATCTACACTAGCTTGTATTTCTAGAGCAAGAATTAGGGTTTTCTCAAAAGGGGACATTACAATGGTTGATGATTTTCAATACACTGTTTGCATCCTCCTGCAGAAATAAGGAATTCAAAATACTCATTCTTCAAGTCAATTCAATTGTTCTTTTTTCTTTCACTCTCAATCTTTGGCCTACCCACCTCCTACCCCTTGCATTGTGTGGCGTGATTATTTATTGTAGAAAACTTCTTCCTCATTTAATCAAGCATACGCTTCAAGTTACTCTCTGATATCAGGTCCAACAGTGCGACCATAAACATCTAATATGACAAATTTGATCTGGAACTTTACACACTTTGACACACTGCAAACTATCACTCAAAAACAAATTTTTACTTTTACAAAATTCACCAAACCTTATAAAAACTTTACAGGTTGGATGAGTTGGAATTATTATGGACATTGAAAGTTGAAAATTTGCATCTATATGCAGAAAAAGGATACAAGCAAACTAAAGTTACCTTCATATTAATGAATGGAGTGAACTATTAATGCAAGATGGCAATGTTTTGAAGGTAACCCAAAACCCTTAGCCAACACAGTTGCTGGAACCAAATAAATTTTATTCCCTAGCCCCACTACTAAAATGTTAGCAATGTGCAACTACCATTGATCCTTTCCAATTATGTACATATTGTAATGAAACTGATAACAGATTATGTTCATGAAAAATTGGAGGAAGAAAATAATATGCTACTTTGGGATTCTTGAACTTTCAGCTGGTGAAGGCTCCATGCTTGTTGACCAGCCAAGATTTGCAGCCAACTCCTCCACTGGAATCTTAACTACATCAGTACGAACACCAATATCTGTTGCATATCTGTTAAAAGAATACATTCCAGCTGTTACTGTAGCCAAGCTTACTGGATTAGCCATCAGAGCCCGAAATGGGTAGGATAGAACAGCAGCAATTGGAGCACTAATAACTGATGCTGCTTGCCCACTTCTTCCAAGGCCGTTTCCTTCAGTGACAAGTAACCCTGTCTTGCAATAGATTGCAAAGTCCTCACAATTGTTGTGAAATATATGGTAATTTCCAAATCCATTTTGAAGCAGGTACATTGCACGGTCAATAACTGTTTCAGGGGTATCTGATTCTGCAAGTGTGCAAGTTCCTCCTCGTGCTTGTGCAAAAAATACAGCAGGGGCAACACCATATTCAAATCGGTAGAGAAGCCCTCCTCCAAGAAAGCAATCTAAACAAGAAAGGGTTACTCCACTATTTTCCCTTTGAAATCCACAGTCAACACACCTCAAACATGTTCGATGATGTACTTGACTAGAGAAAACTGAATCAATAATAGTCCCAGTACCAAGTTCTTGGCCTGATCCTCTAGTAAAATGTACCACTTTGTTGCTCCCAACATAAATACCTGTACAGAAAGCAGATTTGAACAAAATGTAGTTACGGATATATATGATAGCAAAAACTATGTGTATATTGTATATATGAATGGAATGGAATATGCTAGAAGGGACCAAAAATAGTTCTTGTTGTAAATTTCAGGTTAAACATTTGATGAACTAAAGCTCTGGTAAGGACCACTGGACATCTAGATTCTAAATGACCTTGTTGGACAGACATCAAGTAGAAGCAAGGTCCATTGGATATCTAAACAATTAGACATACCAATAAGAAGCAAGATCAATCTCAAGAAACAACCCAATACTTGAATCAACTCATATAATGGTACCACCAAAAAACCAGGCACTATCCCCAGCCTACATGAAAAAAGAAATAAAGGCAACCTCAAAATGGTCATACAAAAACAAGCAACACGATGCAAAGCTTCAGCAATAGAGAAAATCCGAAAAAACAAAAATAGAAGAGTATAGAAAGCTTGAATTCTCAACAATAGTTATAACTTATAAGCATACATTCAAACGTCACTCTACTCAAACTACATTTAATGAGCGCCACTATTTTTAGGAAACTGATACAAACACAAACCCTTGCATTTTGCATCAGAACGTGGACATTTTCTGAGGATAAAAGCACAAAAATGCAACAGGAAGTGATCTTTTTCATCTTGAAACAAACTAATGCGATTGAAGATTATGAATTCACATGAACACTTTTAACACCATAAATAATGCTGATGAGCGACAGGAAGTTGAAGAAATCTTTGGAAAAACATCTTGATGAGCACTGCCTACTTTTTCATACTCAGAGTGCAACAGATTTTAGGAATTGCCAGCAACGCAGTGGAAGCACCCAGCAAGTTCAAATATATACCCTAATGTTACAAACATATAATATTTATTCATGCTCTAGGAATCGCCAGAGGTGTTAACAATTAGAATTTAGAACTAACCAAGCCAGCATTCAAAATTGTAACCTGGAACAGTAATTAATAAAAACATCATGTATATATATTATAAATGAATGGGGCATCATTAATGCATAAGAAATATATCTATGCCATCTTTCTTTCAATGTGCTCACAAATTGCTTGAGATCCCAATGTTTTAGGAAGCACTACCAAAGCTGAAGCTGGCAAATTGACAAGACACGTATTCAAAACATTCGTTGCACATTCCAAGGTTTACATTTTTGGTAGATTTTAATTATACTGTTCAACGGAACAGGCATAACTCGTGGCTCTTAATATGTAGAAAAGAAATTCAAATGACAAACTTCAGCAAAATTATCACTTGTTCAATCCTGACTTCTCAAAACATACCTTGAGTCAAATACTATATTTGATTGCCCATGTATTGCTCAAATTCTATTTGACTGCATCTGCACTTCTAAAGAACTTGTGCCTTCCACAACAGTTTGCTACAAGATATCAGTCATACCTTTCCTTGTCAAAATAGGATTGTCTGCCATGCCTTTACTTCATGCTAAAGTTTCATCCTCATGAAGCAACAACAAGACAGTACTCTTTGACATAGTTCTCCCTCATCCTATTGGCTTATGTTAGACAACATTTCTATACTTAACTTTAACATAAGTAGTGAAGCTTTAACGTGTGCCTCTCACAACAATTTGCTACAAGATTATCAGTCATCCCTGCGCTTGTCAAAATAGGATTGCCTGCCATGCATTTACTTCATGCTAAAGTTTCATCCACATGAGGCAATAACAAGACAGATCTCTTTGACATGGTTCTCCCTCATCCTATGGGCTTATGTTCGACAAAATTTCTGGACTTCACTTTAACATAACAAAGCATTGAAGCTTACTTGCTAAGCTGTTAGTTTCCCCACAAAATTCAACCCCTATGTTTTAACCCAGATCTTTCTCATATTATCATTTTCCCCTACCCAGTTCACACTTAATACATATTTTTTTATATTTAAATTATTAATAAAAACGAGGTTAGAACTTTGTATCATTTGATTTTGTTACTTAATTATTGGCAGATTGATCTCTCCAATAGTTTAACAAATGAAAGAAGATGTTAGACTAAAATGTTCTCCATTCGCATCAAGAAAGTTTTCACTTGTATTATGTGGCTTCAGGCCACTAATCTATACAGATTAACTTCCACTCAAATCTAGCTAAATTGCAAAGCAATTTTCAAACAAAATCAATTCCAAAATCTAATGTTTGCAGTCAAAATCATGTCCATTAAGTCCTTGATTTAAGCACCCATACCCCACCTGTGATCAGCCAACATAGAAAAGAAAAAATTCCTACTGCATTTAAGCGCAATAGACAGCACGGAGGTATTAACCTTCCATAACCAGAACTTTCATCTACCCGAATGGTGCCAAACACGTGTAGTCAATTTGTGAATTGAAGGTATTACTATGTAACACTTAAAAACAGATCGACTTAGTTAATTGCATAGGCAATGCAGCCTGCTAATGTGTCAAGAATAGTTTAACTTATTGTTTGAAAATCAAAACATTTAATGCCAAAATTACCCAAAAAGTATATCAACTATATTAAATTTTTTTCAACTAGTGAGGCTAAAAGCGCAGACACTAATCCCATGCTTATAAGGATGCCCAATTCAAAGCTTAATGTCAAAGAGAGTTTAACCTATGGAATTGGGTGCTCTCAAATGTTTAACCCATCAATCTTATCATCATAACAAATGGATTCCCCACAAAGTATTATTGACTCAACTCACACTACAAATTCATTCCATTGCCCTTAAACAAGTAGATCAAGAATACACTATATCTCATTCAAAGAGTAATGATTTTACCCTAAAGTCTATCCTACATCATGGTGTTAAAATCAAGGATTATGGTAAGAACATTGTTCTGGATCAAAGTCCTACACGGGGTACAAAAAGGTCTAATATCATGGATCAAAGATTCAAACGAACCATGAGGTTAAAAGTACATTTTAACGACATCCGACACATCACATCTGAGTCCATGGAAATTGAATCTCTGAGCCTAATGCACAAAACCAAACTCGCCACATCATGTAGAGCACACACATAAGTGAAAGCAGAGTAGTCGGATCATATACAATATAATGTGCACATACATTATGCATCAGAGCAAACAAAGGTCACACCACCCATTCAAACTAGTAAGAAAAAATCAAATCCCATAAATCCCTGAAAACACCCACAAATGCAAATGCATAACAAAATAAAACCCACCAAAAAATAATATTAAAAAAGTTAAAACATACCGTGATGGGAATATGTGTAAACACCTCGCCATGAATAAACATGGTCCCCGGATTTGAGTTCATCTCTGCCGATCTTGTTAGAGAATACGCCCATTCTTCTTTCTTTAACAATTACACAGCAGGGCCCTTCCTTCACAGATACAGCGGACCAATGCTAAAACTAACCACACGAGAGATCCGTTACGAGGGACAAAGAACGGCAAAATTAAATTACAGGACCGGATAATGGGAAGATGGCAGTACTGTTGGCGTCATTGTCAGTACCAATTATTGGACTAAGGCAAAAATATATTTAGTGACGCAGATGTCGTATCACATAGAGCGACTGCCGCCAAAGTTAAGAGTAATAATTTTGATTTTGAATAGATAATGACAATGATAAAGAACTTTACATGACATGATATAGAAATTATGTCTAAATAGATAGTTGATTTTAGAAAAATTAAAATAATATATAATATAATTTATGTCAAATTTCTTATGTTGTAAATTTATTTTGATTAAATTATTTTTAATGTGATAATTAATTTATAAGTGGTTTATTTTTGTGTGAATTTGGTTTATCATATTATTATATTTTGATCTTATTATTATTCATATTTTCAAAGATTGGTATTAGGTTTATCTACGTGTAATATCCATCATATCTGGGATTTTTGTTAATACTTATTTTAGTATGATTCCAAGAATTATTGGATAAAGGTACGTGTTAAAACATATGAAATCATAGACATCTTATGTTAGAATCGAGTACATACAAAATCCTGGATAATCCATTTACCCAATAATTCTTGGAAACATATTAAAAATAAGTATTAATAAGAAATCAAGATATAACAAGAATCACACACAAGTATTACATGAATCTATGAAAAGATGACTGATATATATGAGTCATGCTTGGCTAGTGTAATGTCATATTTTGAGTTGTATTAGTTTGATTATAGTATCACTTGTATATTACTTGAGAGATCAATTAGCATTTTGGGTTATTCCATAATTGAGATTACATAGAATAGAGATTATATGTGTGATTATCATTTTTGTGATATCATACATACATTGATTTCCATCTATGAAGACATGTTACTATATGGGTCTAATTGTTCTTTGGCTATGATCTTTGTTATTGGATTTGATGTGTGCTTTTAGTGTATAAGACATATACATATTTACAACCAATGGAAGGTATGTGTCATATAAAATTTAAGCTACTTCAAATTTTAATATTACATTAATATGAGTTGGGAATGAAAATGCTAATTTATTGGAATATGGAATACAAAATTGACAATCTAAGTTTAGAAGCACAAATAGCAAGAAATAAGGAACCTGGCACCATAAGTTGAAGGTCACTATCCAAGACACAAGTGCTTCAATTTGTCATTTGTATGACCCAAGACATTAAGGAAATTCTAAAAAATGATTTGGTTTGGTATGCTTATTTTCTCAATCTACACAACCAAAAACATGAATACACCACCAATATACTAGATAATGACAGATAAAGAAATATGATAATGATAAGACTTATATTACATTAAATAAAGAATAGAAATAAATAATAAATATGAAAGCACTTGCAAACCTCAATGCAGTTGAGTGCTCTTTAAAATAACTACAAATGCAAAGAAAGGGAAAATTATTTGGGGCTATTTCAGAGCTTGACTTCATGTCAAAGCCCTTTGTTAGTTTTTTGACCTTCATAGACAATCAATAATATTTATAGAGTAGAAAATTAGTGTATGCTTCTAGACTAAGTACGTCTAAGAATTAAGAGCAATAGCCATACAAATATCATGAACTAAAATGAAAGAGATTGCAAGGTGTGAATATCCCAAGGTGCTTAGGGGTGCCACAAAAGAAGTGCTACAATGCTAAGAGAAGATAGAAAAGATAATAGCAATCAAATAAGAATAATGTCACCTTTTAAGCCCAACGAAACCAAAGAGATAAGAGTACCATTAAATGCCACAATGTCTTTAAGAAGAATGTTGAAGTTGTTGGTGTGCTCACAAGAAGGAACCAATGCCAAAGAAGAGATGGAAGGAGTTGAGAGAGCTATAGAATGTAGAGGAATACAAGAGAAAGTGGATGTGAGAAAGAAATTGTGAAAATTAAAAGATAGATTCAAATGAAAGGAAGGAGGGAAGGAGAAGAGGCTAGTGAACTATTCAAATTCATCTTTATTAATTACCACTAACTTGGGCAAGTTACAGGTGACAAAATGCTTGATAATGGTCACTAATGAATAATTGTCACAAAATGCTAACATGTCACAATAGTGTATGAACAATTTGGGCTCTAGAAATGAAAAACCATGAAAACTACAAGATTAATAAAACTACAACATCAACTCAAAAAAAAAGAACTACATGAAATAAGGCCTTCAAACCATGGGAGGTAAAAGGCTAATGCAAAGCCTCAAAATGAGCCTAGAGACATACTATGGGGATGGACACCAAAGTGAGTGTAAAACATAACATCAAATTATAAGGGTGTGCAATTTTTGGCATTACATTAATTACCCCCACTTTAGTGGGCTTATGACATCAAGCCAATATGCATGCTAAAGTATAGAAGGGAAAATGTTGAAAAGTAAATAACATGATGGAACCCAAAAAGGATATTGTAGAGGGTGTTGAAATCTCTTCAAGTGGAGGATCCATGCCCCCATGTTGAGAACCTACAAAATAAATGCATTAGACAAGAAAAAATTGCACAAGACAAGCAATGTCAAAAAATGTAAACCTACAAAATCAATATCTTAGAACATCACAAACATATATATGAAAATATAAACAACACATGCAGAAAGGAGAAAAGCACATAGGAAAACAAAATTTTGGGTCAGCCAAATGAAATTTATCTCAATACTTTGTATTGTCCCCAAAATGTAATGAAACCAAAATAAACCATAAATAAAGGAATTCTTACACAGTGAGAAGAATGTAATAAGTTGATCAATTACTTCAGGGAGAGAATGTAGCCAAAGAGATAGGGAAGCAATAAATATGAATGAAAGTACATGACTCGGGCACTAGCTTTCTCTGTCAAAAAGGGTCATGCAAATCATAAAATACCTTCATTGATTATAAGCAATACAAATTGGGTTGTAGGGTGACCACAAGAGGTGTGAAAAGATAGGCCATATGAAGCACATGGGCTAGCAAGGTTTTTTGATAGGTTATTCATATGCTACTAAAGTAAGCCATATGAAGAACATGGGCTAGCAAGTTGTGTTGATAGGTGGCTCACACACTCACAAAAAGTAAGCAATATGAAGTGCATGAGCAAGTAAATGTCATTTTTAGGTGGATCGTAAGCAACCAACATTATAGGGAGTATGTGAATAATTTGAATGTGTGCATGTGTGGATGTACACTTGATTAGAATGTATTCCCTCCTAAAAATATTGGCATGTATTGTATGCAAATATTTTAAGGTCGTGTGAAGGGGAAGAAAGAAGAGGGGTGATCCTTAAGAAGAATGCACACACCTAGAATAAGTTGTCCATGCCCCCCAAAATACATGTGAGGAAAATAATGATGTGTTGTTACCAAAAAGAAAGTATGGTTGCACCTGATATTATATCATCATGAATAAAAATAAGAAAATAAGAGAATCTTCACCCTTGATTTTATCCTCAATCCCTCTCCCTCCATCTCCTCCAACCAAATGAAGACACTTTTCCTCCTCTCATATTCCCACAACTCTCAACCATTATGAGCCATTTATCTCATCTTTTAATCTCATCCATCCATTAACCTCTCCAAAAATCTACAAAACGGAGACCACCCCTAGCCATTTCAAAAGGAATCAAAGAAATACAAATTTATGTTGCAAGCAAGAGTACTAACGTCTAACCATCCATTAGCATGAAACCACCCTACCATGGTGCAACAAGGGCTAATTTGGTGTGATCTTTTATATTTCCATCATGTTTTGGTAACTCTTATGCTTAATTTAAGTGTTGCTTGTAGTTTGGGAAAAATAGATTAAGATCATTTTAGCTTATTCTTGCATGCTTGAAATTTCATATAGATATCTCTATCATGCCCACCAGGACCCACATCCTTGTCATTAATCAATTTTATGTGTTTTTTGAATGTTTTTTATTTAAATTATAGTAACATTAAATTTTTTGGTAAGGGTAGATTTTATAAGCCATCATACTACTTAAAAAAAAATTACTCTCTTTGTTTGTGTAGGACTAACCACTTTTGTTGTATGCCTAAGAATTTTAGTGACTATCATGATTTAACATGTGTCCACGTTTCAACGGTTCCCTATTGTAATTTGACAATTCCATAGTATATTGGGCATTTGTTGGCTTGTGCTTTGAAAATGTATTTTCATCATTTCTACTAACTTTTTCCCTCTACGTTTTGAGAGAAATTTATTATAGAGGGGTAGATGTTATCAAAATCACCACTTGCCACAAGGGAAACTAGATTAACTGCCTTTTGACTAACAAAAATCTATTTTCTATGTATTCACTCCTGGCTCGGCGGTTCCATCCCCTGCATCAACGATTTCATGGTAGCTATAAATTTTCTATTTTTTTTTTAGTAGTTCAACAGTCGCATTTTTAATCGATGTGTGTGTGACTTGTTTTGGTGGTTTCGTCATCAAGTATAATTTTGTTACATTTTTAAATCTTCAGTGTATCCATCTAGCATTTGGCGTATAGGCTTTGTAGTTCAATGATTTTGTCATTTCCCAACTCATCAACTTTGTAGTTCAGCTATTACTTGTAATCATTCTTATTGATCATTTTATTCTTTAACCCCTTATTTGTGTAGGGGAGAGGGTCCAATAGTGGTGCACTCTAATTTTATGGGACGACATAGCAATGAACATGCAACATTGACATTAAAAAAATTTATCCCCGAGTGGCCAAGGATGTGGACAATTCAAATATTTCATTTCACCCGCATAGACCGAGAAAAAAGGTGTCATCAACATGCTTTTTGTTGAGGGGTCATAATAGACCCCAAAAAAAAGTTAGACCAATAGTGGTGCATTAAGTCATGTTTTTTAGTGTGTCAATGTGGCATCATATGATTTGTTGCTTTTTGAATGTAATGGGCATATTTTGTTCAACTATTGGGTCCTCTCTTACAATTACTAGTTCCATAGTTTTAAAATATTGGGCTTTGAATGTACATGTACTATGACAACTATTGGTACCCGCACCACTATTGGGCCTTCTCCCCTAGCTTATGATCCCTTATAGATGAAATCATAATCTACTAATGCTCTTTTTTGTAGCTATCGATTATGAAAGGCATATTTTATCACTAATCTAGGAACATTTGAATTTCTAAGGGGAATTAATCATTGTAAGTCATTTTTGTGAGTCCTACTTAAGTGTATGCTCTCTCCTCACATCTTTGGGTGATTTTGGAGATCAAAATATTAATTTGGTCTCTTTTCTTTCTTTTTTCATTTTATTCAAATAATCCAATTATGTATACTCTCCCTTTGCACTTCATACAATCTTAGGTGACCAAAAGTGATTGGATCATCCTTCTAGAGGGAATTCCTATGGATTTGATCACCCTACGAAACAACTCCAACTCCAATATTTTGATAGAGTATAAAAATTAAGGAGTGAATCAAAAGACATGCCTCTTGGAAGTGGAACTTTGTTAATCTACCTAAGCCCCCAAGAAATTTATACCTCGGGGAAGTGACAGTAGAGAGTGGGTTACTATCTCCTCCAAAATGGTTGGCATCTTTCCCTTTCATCTACAGAGTTAGGCCCCATGTACCCTTAAGGTATATCGAGTATACCCATAGAATCCTTGTGTAATCCTAGATAAGACATTTTGGTTGCCCTCTTGCTAGTGCATTGGAAAATAGTTATCTAAGAGGTTACTCACCATGTATCTTTGAGATATATCGAGGATACCCATAGAATCCTTGTGTAATCCTAGATAAGACCTTTTGGTTGCCCTCTTGCTATTGCATTGAAAAATAGTTATTTTAGAGGTTACTCACCATGTATCTTTGAGAGTTGAGATAGAGCTAACCTTTGGTGAAGCCTTTGGCCATTCTTGGTAAGGGATCATACATAATGTAACACTCCCTAGCTATCCCTCACTTGATAGTGTTGGAGTACAAGACCACTAAGAGGGGGGGTGAATCAGTGGTCAAATAAAATCAATCTCAAAACCTTAACACTCTTGATCATACAAAACTTTAGATATGTATTTCATAAACAAAACACAAAGAGGTGCATATTACAACATCACATGTGAATTAGGAATACTGAATCATGCACAAAGCAACATATCATCAAGGAGACATGAGACACCATATTTATGAGTGGAAAAACCCTAAAAAGGGTGAAAAAGCCACTATGAACAATCTCTTTTATTATCTTCAAAGGGCACCAACCCTGATTACATAGGTGAGCAACAAGTCACTGAGAGCACCAACTCTCATTCGAAGCACCAACTCCAAAAGCACCGAAGCACCAACTCCAGTGGTTGAAGAACCAACTCCTGACTTCAATTTGCCTTACTGGCTAACAAAGTTGATAGGTGCACCCACTCCTTATTACTCCAACTCCAAGGTCTCACTGACCAATCTCCATGGTCTTACTGACCAATCTCCAATCTGAATACAGGAAGGTCAATACAGATTACTACTTAGTTTACATTGGAAAACAAAGGTTATAGATGAATTCTATAACTCTTATACATACACCTTATTTCTCCCAATTTGACATAAACAAAAACAAAATCTTCAGGACCTCCAAGTGCTCAATACAAAGAAGCATGCAATTCTGAATTCATTACTCCTAAACAGGGTATTCTGAATTTATCATTCCTGAACTTTCAAATTCAAAGAAGCCCAATTACCATTCTGCAATCATCTTTCTATTCAAGAAAGATCAATTATCATTCTGCTCAATCAAAGCTTTATCACAGATTGACAAATATTTTCACACCAATTTCACATGAAATCATTTCTTATACAATCACCTAACACCTCTGATATTGCACTGCTTCACGAAAACTCAAATATCATACTCTTTCATCAGTCATCTGCTTTTCTCAATCTTCACAGATAGTCACAATCAATCATCATTCTCTTTCATTCTCAAACCCTGCACATACACACACAAAAACCATGTGTATCTTCTCTATCATCATCTACTCAGTCATCATTTCTCCAATCAAAACATCACATCTGCTCTGTTATTATCTTTCTAAAGAACACAATACATCTGCTTTGTCGAGGCTCTATCAAACTTCATCTTTATTCATCTCAACCAACTGTGAATGCAATTCAATCTTATTCATTTACTTTTTCTGCAACCATCATCTTACTGATCATAAAAGCTACATCACATTTAATACCAAGAAGAATTACTGTCATATCTACCAGTTCATCATTTCTCAATCAAACCTTTTCATCTTCAATCTCTGCTAGTTTACATCTTTTCTATGACAGTTCAATATTCCTTTTTTTAACAATTCAATCTATCTTTTTACTTACAGTTCAAAACTCCTTTTTCTACATTCATCAAGGTTCACACACTCTCATCTTATCCAAGATAAGAAAATCAGCATCAACTCAACGTTCAAGTTGGAATACCAATAGATTTACACGATTAACCAACAAATATTGTTAATCCGCCTGTTCACATTTAGATAGATGCACAAAAATAGGAGACTGTTAAACTTCTTGATACCTGTCAAAATAAAGATTTGTAAAGTAGTCGTTCTCAGGTTTGAAAGAGAACCTTTGATTTTGAGCTCCCACCAAATTCAACTTTTAAAGATAGCCTTTGATCTTCATTCAAATGTTTAAATATATGACTGACTTGTTTAATCGATATCATCCAAGGGAAGGGGCCAGTTGCCAATGTAAAACAAACCCTTAAAATTCCACTTAAGTGCCTTTTCACAGTCTATAGCAAGTCGCTCTCAAAATATAAGAAAATTGAATTTGCAATTAACTTTGCAAAATAAATCTTATATTAAAGAGCGATATTAGGGTTTTGGAGCAAGCCCTCAACCAAAGTAGAAACCTTAGCCAATCTTCAAAACCTCTAAAACTGAAACCAAGGCATTATTCTATGACCTCTTACATTCCATATGTCTTTGATAAGATGAATCATGAGCACCATGTGAAGATGGATGATCAACATTAAAGTACCAACAATAGGAATTTGAAATATGAATGACCAAGTGCTTTGTGATTGAATACTTGACCATGAGTCTTTGTATGAACCCCATGCCTTCAAGGCTATAACAAGTACCATGAGATGACCAACAATGAAATATGAAGACCAATAAGAATGAACAATGAATACCACCCTTATGCACCAACCAATACAACACCTTTGACATCAATGACAAAACATCATGCCAACAGATAGATGGAATTATGCTATGAGGCCACAAGAGGTGTAAATCCTACTTGACTAATTATAGGTTTTTGTTGTGCTTGGCATGTCTTCATTTTTGAAACTTGTACAACCTCGTTTAATCCAAATCCTTAAAATCCAAACCATTTCCCTATTAGTTGAGTGTGATTGTTTTCAAACACTTCACAAGTCAAGTTTTTGAATCCACCTCGTCCTAATCTATCTAATTTGTCACCTTAATCATCCATAAAACCCAACCAAAAGGACCTTAGTCCCCCTTTCTCTAGCTATTTCATCCTAATCATCTTCCTATAATATCTTCTATAATCTAATATAATATTAACTCCCCTTTTTTATTAAATCCCTAATCTAATCCGTCATATTCTAATCCCCTTCTCCCAATCCTAATCAAATCTCATATTTTCAATATTCTTCTTCTAATTCAATCCCAGTTAATCTAAAATCCATTTTCTTCCCTCTAATCATCATCCAATAAAGTCCTTTCAACCTTCATCTTAATTCCTCGTCATCCTCATCCCTTTAATCATATCTTTCCATCCTTTCATCCTTTTGCAATCATCATAACAAATCATCATCTTCAACCAATATTTTCTTCCATTTCATCCCTTCATCCTTCATTTCTTCCATCATCCTATGGTCCTAGATCCATCTTCCCCTTCCAAAATCCTATCCAAAACTATAAAAACTCCTTTGAAGTCATAAATCAGTGTATTCATTCATCCTTTGATGTATGTGCACCATTACCCAACGATTATGTCTATAACCCATTTCATAAATCAACATATTTATTCAACCTTCTACATATGTGCACCATAACCTAGTGTTTTTATCTATAATCCATTTCATAGATCATTATATTCATTCACCCTTTAACATATGTGCAACATATCCTATTGGTTTCATCCATAAGTCATTTCATAGATAAGTGTATCCAATTGTCCTTCACCATATTTGCATCATAACCCAATTCATTCATCCCAATCCATTTTTTAGATCAACGTATTCATTCACCCCTCGGCCATAGGCACCCTACATTAGCATATCCATCATAGAGTCATTTCACCTTTTAGCATATTTTTTTCACCCCTCGACTTGTGTGCTTTGTCTTTCAACGTATCCATTGTATTATTTTATTCTTTTGTTTCAGGGATCCCCAATCTAATTTGTCTCATTAAATCCAATCAATCAACCTTATCCCAAGTCTAAGATTAATCTAAATCCTAATATGATCTTTATTTGTATTCTAATCTAATATTTAGTAAGTCAAACTCAAGATCTTTTAACATTCAAACAAATATCAAGATCTTTTCTTCCATTTTCTTCCAATCCATTATATTTCTCTTATAATCATCTCTTACCATCCAATATCATCCTTCATTCTCAACCAACTCACCAAATGATCATCATGACTCAATCTCATTTTGATGAGACCCCTCATCATAATCATCACTAAAACCCAACATATATCGATGATGTTGATAGTATTGTTGATCAAGACTAGTATGAAAGTGATCACATTGATGTCATCATCACTAGCAAGCTTTTCTCAAGCTTCCACCATTCACCCATGCCATTTTACCAAGCAATGGCTAACATAAGTTATCCCATCATGCCTCCACACATATCTAGTGGTCACCCTTATGCTAGCTTTGACAAGGTAAATCCATTCTATCCCCCATCAATATCTCCCTCTTGTTCCTCACTTGCATATCCCTCTCATCATACATCCACACCTCCATCCTCTCCCTCATCAATATCTCAATCTTTTTCCTTCTACAACATCCCCATCAACTCTACCTATAATATGAATCTGTTATCCCACTATCCACTAATCCATAATCCTAATCCCCATTTAAGCCTAAACCATACAAATATTTCTCTCAAAAATTCCTCTAAGGACTCCTAGCAAAGGAACCATCATAACTTTGTGAAATCATGTCACCCCTCTCAACCATCTGAGGTTGTCATTGATGAGGCCATCATCCATCCCATACCTATCATTTCAATCCAACTTCCTAACACCATCCAATTGATTGGAACCATCCAAACCTAATCTTATGAAGCTCATAAATCCCCATCGCACCATCCATACAAATTAAAACATGCCAAGAGCTTCTTTCAAAGCATATCAAAACATCCCCACATCTAATTACGATCCTACCATCCCACCTAATCCCTTTCATGATCCCTTATCACCACCCACCAAACCATCGCAACACCATCACCTTATCCCCTTAGTCCTCTTACCTTCACCCATGGTGATTCTCTTGCAATAGAGAAACAACTTATATCCACTGCACATCTTCCTCCACCTATAAATGGACTTGTGCCTTGCTTCCAAAATAACCAACATCCCATTATAAACTAAATTTTGAAGAATGTGAACTATCAAGGAAAAGTCTTAGGCCTTTATAAGTAAGGTATCTTGGAGCCCCTCCATATCAAATAAAATCCACAATTGCAAGACCTTGGTTACATATCTCAAGGCTCACAATCCAAAAATGTTGATACAAAAGACCATAATAGGTGCCTCCTATCCTTCCTCCACAAAAATTATTTGCATGCCCCCTCCTCCATCATACCAACCCAAAGCAACTATCAATATCCCTCCTTCATCCTCTAAATCCATTTTGGCTCCCTATGTCCCATGATCCGCCCTTACATATTTCCACCTACTAAATCCCTTTTGGGCCCTTATATCCCAAAATCCTATCCTCTATCTCATCCTACTCATCCCCTCATTTCCCAATCCCCTATCCCTATCACCCATCATAAACACCATGCTCATATAATCCCCCATTAGGATCCAAAAAGACACACATCCATGCACCCCATCCAACATCCCACCTCCAACACTTCATACATATTATCTCCACATAATCCATCTTCCCACACCCATGCCATTGATCTTGGGAGCAATTTGGATGCCAAAGTGCAAATTCATAAATTCCAACCTCCCCATCAATCTAAGGATCACTGTGTCCTCAAAAAAGACATGCTAAAACAAAGACATATTTGATCCAAAAGTGCAATAAACTACAAAGGCCACAAAGGTAGCCCAATAAAAAAATGAAAATCATGTGGATCCCAAAGTAACAAGCTTTAATTCATCCAAAATAAAAATCTACAATGACACCCAAAGTTGCTAGTCCAGGAGATAAGCATCCCCATTCTCCATCTCATAAGTCCATTTTGGGTCCCTATATCCCAAAATCCACTATCATATGATATCTATTATCCCCAAATCTTACATCCACTTCTCACCCAATCCTTCAACACCCATCATGGCATGCCAATGTTGGTCTTGACAGCATTCCCCCTAACACTTCAATCACATCCTTCCATCCACACATTCTCCAAAACCTCATCACATATCCCACATATCCCCCCATCAAATCCCTATAACCCATGCATTTGTATAATCCACCCATCCTAACAAGGTTCTAACAACATCAAGTAGTCACTTTCAAATAGTCCCATAGCACCTCAATATAGAAATAAATGATTGATTCCTTAGTCTTACCTCCTACACCATCGACATTCCTATTCACCTAATCTTCCCTCTCCCAATCTCACCCACCTAATACTTACTAATCACATTCAATATCTATAAACTTCCTCTAAATTCAAAAGTAAAAAATAAAGAAAATCTTTTTTTTTTAAATCCATCCAATGGTGAGAACCTGGCAAAAAAGTTTCTTGGACAAGTACCATGATGGAAACTTGGAAAACAAGAATCATGTGTAAATTCCCCCATCCATTCTCTCTCTACACTTGAAGGCATTTTTTTCTAGCTACCCATCCATCATCTCCTCCATCCCACCTGCCTACCCTAAGCAACATATCCTATCCATTCCAATTTCTCCATCCTCCTTTTGATTTTGATAAAGATAGGGGCAATTGTCCATACATTATTTGCACACATATTGACATATATTCCCCATTGCACCTTTCATCCCTCTATCATCCTATCCTTCCATCCTTCCTCCCCTCTAATCCATCCATCTTATCCACCCATAATATAGATATTCTTTTTACGCATGCTTCCCACCATCTAATCCTTCCACACACCTTCATGTTCCTTACCCTCCCATCATCCTACCATTCATAATATCATGAGCATCCTAGCGCCTCGTCATACATGGAAAATATAGAGTGGGGCATCTTATTCCTTTATGACATAGTCCTTGGATATCACATCTAAACCCTCCATCCATCTAATACTTCCTCACATCCCCTATCTAAAACTTTCATCCCTTCATCTTATCATCCTTCCATATCCCAATCATTATCTCCCTCTCTTCCAACAATCAATCCCTCCTACCACCTCATCCTCTCATCCCATAATCCTTTTTCATTAGTATCTAGCTATAGGATACCCCCTACCCATAATCCACTACCATTCATCCCCTCAGTCCATCATTCCCATGTAATCAAAATGCTCCTTGCAATCCAAAATAGCAAGTGAATCCTAGTCCATGCAATCCAACTATGCAATCTATGCATTTTCATCCAAACACATCCTTGGTATTTTTCATATCCTTACTACAATCCTTGATCCAAATCCAATCATCATCATCAAGATGTGTCCTTCGTAATCCTTATATTATTTTGGGATATATCATCCCCACATCAACAACACTCCATCCATCATCAATTAATCTTGGCTTTCTAGCTTGAACAAGGCAACGTCATGTTTATCTTTGAATCATTTTGTGCATGCTTTCTTGCTTATTTGTGTGCATTATCATTTTCATCATGTTTTGTTAACTCTTACACTTAATATGAGTGTTTCTTGTATTTTGGGTAGAATAGGTTAATATAGTTTTAGCATATTCTTGAATGCTCAAAATTTCATGTACACAACCATAACAAAGGAAACTCAAGATAATAATGTAGATGTTTTTGTAGAAGTTGAGAAAGCCAACTTAACATAACCCGAAGATCACCTACATGCAAATAAGGTCTATCATAGAAAGGAAGAGATGGAGACAAAAAAGCAAAGGTGCTCTACAAGCTTCAAGAGAAATTGCATTAACTGAAAAATGAAATAATACAAAGAGATCAATCCTTATGAAGGAGATCAAGAAACCCTAAAGTGAAACCTAAAAGGGAGAATTTAATAATTACAATAATTATTAAATGCCTACAAAATGCAAACTAAGTTAATCTTAAGAGAAATATAAAAGGTAACTTAATTAAAATAATTAAGTAATAAACCTTTTACTCTAACACTCCCCCTTAAGATGAACTTAGGCAAAAGCTACAAAATAAATGCATGAAAGCAATGCAACTACAAGCTAGAAAGAAAACTTGGGTCCCAACAACTAGGCCTAATGAGGTACCCAATCACAACCAAATCTCGGTAAAGTGGAGTAAAGGAGAAAACCCAGTGGGAAAAACTCCTCCAAAAAGAGATGAAAAACATGCAGAATAAAACATGAGGGAAGGAAGGCCTCACAGAGACCCCCCAAGGACAACTTCCTTCACCCCAAGCATGGAGCACAACTGAAGATAGCACGGCGATGCCAAAGGTTTAGTGAAGATGTTTGCAACCTGCTCCTCTGTAGGAATGTACTCCAAGATGAGAGAACCATCTTGAATCAACTACCTGATGAAGTGCATGTGGATCTCAATGTGCTTAGTCCACTGATGCTCCACAGGGTTGCAGGAAATGTGAATGGCACTCTGATTGTCACACCAAAGAATAGTGGGACTATCAGGAGGAAACCCAAACTCTGTCATCAACTTCGAAGCCATAGAATCTCCTGACTAGCTAACACTATTGTTCGGTACTCAGCCTTTGTAGATGATAATGCAATAGCAAACTACTTCTTGCAATACCATGTGATAAGACCCAAAACAAAGCCAGAAGTAGACTTTTGATCATTGACATCACTAGCCCAATTTGAGTCAGTGAAGCCAACAATGTGAGGGGATCTTGAAGTGTAGTGAATGCCATAATGAGTGGTGCCTCGAATGTACCTAAAGATACGTTTGGCTGCTTGCCAATGGCTCTCATGAGGATCATGGGAGAACTGAGAAACAAGGCCAACCGCAAAGGAAAGATCAAGACGGGAATGTGTCAGGTACAACAAACTGCCAACCAACTGCTTGTATAAAGTGGAATCCACTGAAGGAGTAGTACAAGTGGAAGACAAAACAACACTTGACTAAAATGGTGTGTGGGCATGCTTGCAATCAAGCATGCCAAATCGCTGAAGCATATCAAGAGCATACTTATTTTGAAATATGGAAATCCCATCCGAAGATTGAATAGCTTGTAGACCCAAAAAAAAGTGCAAAAAACCAAGATCTATCATCTCAAACTACTCCATCAAAGCTCTCTGAACACTTTGAATCATGGAGGATGAGTTACCTGTAAGAATGAGATCATCAACATATAGCACAAGAATCAAAAGATCACCCTCCTGACGTTGAATGTACACTATGTGATCGGAATGACAGTGTGTGAAGTGAGAGGAAAGCAAGAAAGAGTCCATCTTCTCATACCAAGCCCGAGGCGCTTGTTTGAGACCATATAGTGAATGTTGAAGTTTACAAACCAAGGAAGAGTCCTGGACAAAACCTTGAGGCTGCTCCATATAGATCTCCTCATGTAGGTCTCCATGCAAGAAAGCACTCTTCACATCCATCTAAAACACTGTCCATCCCTGTGAAGCTGCAAGGGAAAGTACAAAGTGAATAGAGTTCATCTTGGCAACAGGAGCAAAGGTCTCGAAGTAGTCAATACCCTCCACCTGAAAAAACCCCTTCGCAACAAGATGTTCCTTATACTTATCAATCAAACCATCTCCAACATACTTGGTATAGTAAACCCACTTGCACCGAACCAACTTTCTTCCCTTAGGAAGAGGACAAAGATCCCAAGTATGAATCTTCATCAGAGAAGAATACTCCTCATCCATAGCCATATCCCACTCAAGGTAACATGTCGCCTCTGAAAACTTTTGAGGATCATCTGAAATGGCATGACTCAAAAGACTAGAACCAAATGTCTAAGCACTAGTATGACGAGTATCTGAAGGATCACCTGCCAAAGAACCAGTTGCCTCAACAGTAACACGAGCCCACCTAGGAAAATGCTAAGTGGTTGGTGGTGGTGGAGATGGTGGATCATCATCTGCATCATCCTCAAGAGATAAGTAATCGTCAAGAGATGAAGAGGGAGGAGTAGCTAGTGAGGGAGAAGCTGGTAATGGAGAATCCATCAGAGGAAAGCGCTCATCAAACTAGACATTTCACTGAAACAAGACCTCTCTAGAATCAGGATCAAACAACCTGTACACCTTAACATCCTCACAATAGCCAACAAATATGAGTGGTTGGCTCTTCCTCTCGATGGCTTTCCGCTGAGCATTAGGAATAAATGCCCAAGCCTCACTACCAAAAACTCAGAATGTAGAAACATTAGGCTTCACATGAGTCCAAGCCTCCTCAGGAGTCATATGTCACAATGCCTTATGAGGCATCTGATTTTGAATATAATTGGAATAATTGACTACCTCAGCCCAAAATGAAGAACTCATAGCTCGAGACTGTATCATACAATTGGCCATCTCCCGTAAGGTTTTGTTCTTTCTCTCAGCAACACCATTCTGCTAAGGGGTGTAAGGTACTATAAACTAATGTTGCAAACCATTCTCAGTGCAAAAATCCCTGAAAGCATGATTAACATACTTCCCCCCATTATCTGTGCATATCCTCCTGATAGAAAGTCCATATTGCTTCTCCACAAATGTCTTAAAGATCCTAAATGAATCAAAGACATCAGACTTATACTTAAGAAATTACACCCATGTACGTCTGGAGAAGTCATCAATAAAAGTAAGCACATATTGGGCCCTTGAAAAAGGAGTCAGAAAGGACATGAGATTGCTATGTACCAACTCCAAGGGTGCCTTAGCATGTGTGGCTCTACCTGTAGGAAAAGAATCACGGTGATGTTTTCCAAGGAAACAGCCTCGACATACACCATCAATACAGGAAATCTGAGGGAGCCCAATCACAAGTGCTCGAGTGCTCGTCTGCTATAGATATCTATAATTGACATGGCCAAAATGCTCATGCCAAAGCCTGCTCACTGAGTCTACATGTGCTATAAGAGAGGAACTTGAACTGTCTGAACTCTCAAAGCCATCAAATCTGTATAAGCGAGATGCAAAATCAACACTCCCAATAGCCACAACCAAATCAAGATCATGAAGGCCTTGAATAACCACATCATGTGGTGAGAACTCAACTATCTTACCAGAGCTAGAATGGAAAATATGATAAACAGAAAGAAGGTTTGTCGAAATGTCAGGAACTAGAAGCACATCCTGAAGACAACCACCATCTAATGAAACAATACCTGAACCCTGAACTGAAAGGTGTGCTAAGTCACCAACTGCAATATGTGTAGTGCCACTAGGGGCAAGTGAGGTGACAAAATCCTATGTGTGTGTCATATGGTGAGAAGGACCAGAATCTAGAATCCAAGTGGATCCTAAAGGCAAGTCTCGTGTAGAAAGAGCATGACCTTTCCCTATGGGTTGGGAAGGAGACTAAGGTGAGGTGATATTATGCTGTTGCATGGCTTCCTCTAAAGCCTCTAATCATTTCCAACACCTAGAAATTGGATGTCCTTCCTTTCCACATAAACTGCAAGGATCACCTGATTTCTTCTTAGTCTTGGAGGAAGACTCACCAGACTTCGAAGATTTTCCCTGTTTAGGATAGGATTGTGGTTTTGAATCAATCTTAGGAGGTGGCTTGGAGGAACTCTCACTGCTTGTTGAATCTGTCTTGGGCTTCAATTTTTGCTTCTTTTTCCCTTTAGATGACTGAGCTACCAGTGCTTGGTTCTTAGATCCTGAGAGAGCATCTAATTGTGATATCTTGGCCTGCTCTCATGTCAACCAATCACAAAACACCTCAAAAGTAGGCATGGTAAAGTGTGCACCCAATGCATCCATGGTGGAATAAAATGTCGAAGAGAATATTTGAAAAGGACCCCGAAGCTTAGAAAGAATCAGGTAAATGCACTCCTCATTTATTTTATTCTTACCACAACCCTGTAACATTGACCTCGGTGATTTAAACTCCATCGGAAAATCCTCAATGGTAGGATATGAATTAGGTACTAAGGAAATTAATTTAGCCTCAATCTGAAGAGCTTGAAATTGATTAATGGTGCCAAATAGAGTTTCAAACTTCAACCACATAGCGCGAGGAGTTGTACAACCCTCTAGATGGAATAGAAGACTATCTGCAACATGCAAGGATAACAAATGTGTTTTATGAAAGAGGTTTCTGGTTTTCTAATGTAAATTATAGAAAGCAAGAAAAAAACACCCCCCACAACACAAGAACCCAAACCCTAGTACAAATTTTAAAGTTGAAAAGCTAGAAAAAGAAAAATATACTTCAGACAATTCTTTTTGTACCTGATATATTTTCTGATGAAATAAATTACAGATCTAGAAAGAGTGCAAAACCACCTTTCCAACGCTTATTCGTTTGCACAAAACGGAGTCTGGACGCAAAAGTTACACCCCCAGAAGTGCAAAAGGCATGTTCTGGCTTTGACAGTCGAAAAAGGAATCAAAACGGAAAAATAAAAAAATCAAACCTCCACCATCAGATTGGGCTCGGAACCAGCTTTCCGACGCCTATTCATTTTTGAAAAACCAAGCTTGTATGACCATTTTACACCCAATTTTGTGAAAATTGCTCAAAGAAACTCAATCACCTTCCCAGAGCTCTCAGGGGCTAAAAAAACGAGCCCCTAGTCGCATGCAAGACCAGGGGCTAGCGGCTTGGGTGCTAGAGCAGAGCCCCTAGTCACCCACGTGATCGACGCTGGGGCTAGAGGTCACGCAGCGGGGCTAATTTGGGCGTCGGTCGCCCACAGGACCTAGCGGCCAGTTGTTAAGCCCACAGGGGCTGAGCCAAGCGGCAATGGGGCGGCTCCTCCTGAGCCTGCCGCTAGGGGTGGCCGCCGGGCGGTGCAGCGGTGGCCACTCAGTGGTTCCCCCTTTTTAACTATGAGCGCAAATTATATGCGATATTTTTGATTTTTAAATATTTTTTTTAAAAAAAAAAAATTTGCATGGAAACTCGTGCCCTAGGGTCTGTACGGCCCTAGGGCAATTTTTTTTTGCCTCCCAAGCCAATTGCATCGAAACTAGGTGAGTTATATATCAAAAAACTTGGAAACAGCCCCCTGAGCACAACCGTGAGGTCATTTTGGGCTCAAACCACACCAAATAAAAAAGGTATGCCCTAGATCAAAAAAGAAAACCCCAAACCCTCGAAGCTCCAAAAATCCTTCAAAACAAAAACAAGAGAGCAATAGGTCTGGAGCTCGATACCATGTAGAAGTTGAGAAAGCCAACTTCACAAAACCTGAAGATCACTTGCATGCAAATAACCTATCACAGAAAGGAAGAGATGGAGACAAAAAGCAAAGGTGCTCTACAAGCTTCAAGAGAAATTGCATTAACTGATAAATGAAATAATACAAAGAGATCAATCCTTATGAAGGAGATCAAGAAACCCTAAAGTGAAACCTAAAAGGGAGCATTTAATAATTAGAATAATTATTAAATGCCTACAAAATGCAAACTAAGTTAATCTTAAGAGAAATATAAAAGGTAACTTAATTAAAATAATTAAGTAATAAACCTTTTACTCTAACAGTTTTCTCATATTATGACAAAAATGATCTCAACCTCATAATAGAGGAGGAATAATGAATCCAACAAAGGTGATTCTTAATGTCAAGTACCATTAAATAATATATGAGTGTTGTTAGGTCTCAAAATCACTACTCCAATTCCTAGAACCAAATCTCACTCACAAATCCAGGGTTTTGTCATGCAAGTCAAATTAGCTCATCAGTAGAATAATAGAGGACTCTGATCTAACTCTACAAGAGAGAGTTATATCTCCTATGCTTCAATAACTTATGCTTGATAGGGTATTCCCAGTAGTATACCTTAACGAGTATTGAAATCACTTAAAATGAACAATATAACAAAATATGGAGAGCCAAACCCAACTTGTTTTCTTGGTCCCAAAGACTATCACTGAACCAAGAAAAATGGCTACCTCAAAATCCCTATATAGTTGATTGTTTAATGAAGAACCTTAGTTGTTTGTGAACTTTCCTTAGCCTCTATGTTTTCTATGTTTACAAGCTTTCAAGTGGACTTGAACTTTGTGGACCGAGTCCCAAGGTTCTAACTTCTCTCATAACCTTATGTAAGGAAGCTAAGGTAGTGGAACAACTTCTTGCACTAATCTTGAGAGAAGGATAATACAAAACTTTATAGATCTTTTCAACAGTTATAGAAACTTAAACAAAAATAAACAAAAATATCATGCATACCACAACACAGTGATTTATGTGGGGAAAACCCTTTCAG
>VDFB02310343.1:0-11562 GCA_007258455.2 Sequoia sempervirens | reverse complement strand
CTCCAAATGAATTAGTTAGACAATTAGAAAGAATTGCACAAAAGGCCAAGGCAATTGATTCATGGATAACTCAGCTAATTGAGCAAAGTATTCCAATGATTGAGAAGATGTTGCAAGTTTTCAAGAATATCAGGATAGCAAGGATAAAGCTGAATCAAACTTTAGAAGCCTTCAAGCAAAGTTTGGAAACGCTTGAAAAAGATTTAAAAATCTGGCATGAGATAGATCAAGTTGATTTACTAATCCTATCCAGCAATTTGATTTTGCCAAATAGGGAAAAGTACATAGAATTTGAGGAACTTATGACAAATAGGTCATTGGTCATTCAAGATCTTATCAAAGATATCCAGGCTACTTTAGAAATGAATGACGAATGACGAAGTTCAGCAGGATATTCTTTCAAATTTTGAAAAGATCTCATGTACAGTTTTGAATCAAGAAGATGAGTTACTTGAAGTTGATTCAGTTACTTCAGATATGGCAGCCAATCTTCGTCAACAAATAGAATCAGAGCAGTTTTCTTTGGATTCGATTCAAAAGCTTATCAATCATCAAACAATCCTTGAAAAGATGCAAACTTCTTATGAAGAGCATAGATTGGCAACTATCAAATACTTTGATATAATTTTGAAGACAGTTGCAGTGGCCAAGAACACATTGGGTCCAGATCCGAACGAGTTGAAGACCATCATCAGCAAATTCTTATCTTTCAAAGATAGGAATGAAATAAATTAAGTTTTAGATTGTTTTATGTAATTTTACTTTCGACAATATATATGTAAAAACAAATTTTGTAATTGCAAGTGTCTTTTCCTTGCAATTTTTGAAAATGTAATTACATGTAAAATCTTACAAGACAAATCACAATTTGGATTGTAATTTTGAATAAGTCAATCGCAATTAGTTATCGGTTGAGAGATTTTCTCAAGTTTGTTGAGATCCTCCCACCTTTTTCTCCAGACCTTCCTCCTATAAATACTTGAGGGGTCTATTGTAATCTTTATCTTTTTTAGCAAGCAAGAAAACTCTGCAGAATTTTATACTCAGAAAGTCTTTGAGCTTTATAGTGAAATATTGTAAATTTTCAAGTGATATCAAGAAGTTGGAATTTCAGACTTTGAGCTGAATTCTTGTTATGCATCCTAAATGTTCTTATGTCATTTTGGGTCATTCTTATATTGTGATTACTTGAGAATTGTTGAAGATTGCTGAAGAGAGATTCAATTTAAATATCTGCAGTCTTTGTGATGTAAATCTGAGAATTGAATTCTTAGTTAGTATTAGAAATAGAGAAGAATTATAAGTCTTTACGTTCATAGTATTTCTCATTTAGAATAGTTGAAAGCATACATTATAATTTCAGTCTTTGAACTGTTTTATCTTGTATATTTCCATAAAGTAATCGTTCTAAAAAAGGTTGATAGGATTTCATTCTTTAAGACTTTGTGCTTATCGAATTGTTTTCCCGTCTCGGAGGAAATAACGAAAGTCTTTGCACTTTCAGGAAACTTTATTTCCTTTCTCTTAATTTCACTGTGTAGCTGTTGTAACAAGTTTTAGTAACATTTACTGTGTCTTTTCTGTGAAGAGAGAAGAACGTAATCTTTCCTGAAACAAGAGGAACGATTGCTGTCCTACCCTTAATTTTATTTAGTTAAAGGGGGAGCCTTCCCTTAATTAGGAGAGTTTAACTCACGTGCTGTGGTTGAAATCTCAATTTTGTACGCTTTCATGAAATGGGGCCTAGATTTCTGTTTTAGCTTCTACGCTGGAAGGAATCCGTTATTACGTTCGTCGAAAGAAAGGACAAAGCTCTCAAGAAATATCTCCTGGTGAACAGGCTAGGTTTGAGCTGCTCACTAGTATATCTTCCCTTGCACGAACTACTAGCTTCCCTCCATCTAAGAAGAAAAAGCCCATCCCAAGTGAACTTTCAGCCTTTTTCCTCAAACCTTTGATTTCAGTTGTTCCTACTATTCAAGCGATGGCTCAAGGTCCATGGGGAGCAGCTTTTGGTCCTTTAAATCTTACTCCACCTCTTCATGCTCTTCCACAAGGCTCACGTAAAAATCTGCCTAAGTTTTATGGAGACGGTAAACAGCACCCTGATGAACATATCAAAGCTTTCTCAATGGCTTGTGGTGTTCTAGGAGTAGAACATCAAGATGTTGCTGTACATTTGTTTGTGGAAACTCTACAAGGAATTGCAGCTGACTGGTTTTACAATTTGAGAGCTGGTGATATCACTAGTTGGGAAACTCTCAAGACTAAGTTTGAAGAACGTTTCAAGCCCGCCGAAGATGAGCATGCATTGCTGGCCCAGCTGACTCAAATGAAGAAGGACACACATGAGAATATGCGTGAATTCATTGCAAAGTTTAATAAACTTGCAAACAGAATTCCTACTGATTCACAGCCTACTCCAGCAAATCTCAAGTGTTTCTTTATTAACACTCAGCTGCCAGAAGTCAGTTTTCTGTTGAGAAGGGCAACTCCAACGACTTTGGCACATGCTCAAGTCCTTGCTACAGAAATTGAAGATGATTTAATCTTGGCTGGGAAAATCCGGAAGGATCCTAATCGATTTAAAGGAAATTCTATTATTGAATCTTCTACTTCAGCTTCTACTGATCCTATGGTACAAAAATTGGCTAATGAACTTCTTGCCTTGAAGAAGCAGGTTTCACAAGCTTCTTTTGCTGCTCCGTACAAGGATATTCCTAGGAGGACGTATCCAAATTCTGCTTCTAACTATACTGCCAGAAATCAGAATAAATTGCCTCCTCCTCCTGAGAGGCTTGCACTTGAAGCACCTCCGAAGAATACAGCAGTTGGTTATTACGAAATAGATCGAGAAGAACTATCTTCCAATCATTTCCAAGCGGAAGATGAAGCTGTTTTTAATCAAGAAGATGAAGAGGCAGCTGGCGACTCCACTATACGATACATGCATTATGATGATTTAGCTGAAAATGAAAATGTTGAGAGTCAAGCATATGCTGTTATCACAAGATCCCAGACTCGGTTGGCTCAAAAGGATGAAGAAGCAAAGGTGAAAAACAACGTTCAGTTGCCGGTGACCATTGCTAAGAAGGGAATGCCATTGCCTATCTTGACTAAGGATTCTTCAAAAAATCAAGTAAGCAATTCTCCTTCTGTTCTTTCTAGTGAACCCAAGACTAATGTATCTAATCCTAAAGCACAAGTTGAGAATATATCGTCTACGTCTCTTGCAAATTCTTTCCAAGCTTTTGATATTATTGACCATGCTAGAAAGACTAAGATTCAGATGTCTGAGGTTGAGTATCTTCAAGCCAATCTTGATCAGCTTGAGAGATTGGTTAAATTTGTTAAAAGTAGTGAGACTCGTCCTGTTTCAAATAGCCCTATTGTCCAAGAACCCAAGAATCTGCCCAATAATTTGGTTATCATCCCATCCTCAGTTCCAGGAAAGATAGATCCTTTCTATATTTCCTTGCTCATTAATGGTTTCAAATTGAGTAACTGTATTATAGATTCTGGTGCCTCGGATAATGTTATGCCAATCAAGGTTGTTGATTGCCTTGGATTAACTCTTACCAAAACTTTTGGTAATTGTTATTCTATGGATAATAAACAAGTGCCTCTCGTTAGGCAAATCAAAGATGCACAATTCGCCTTTGCAGCATTTCCTGAGAAAAAGATAAAGATGACTGTTCTTGTTGCGGACGTTCCAGCTTCTTATGGAATGCTCCTTGGACGCAATTTCTGTAAAGATGTAGGAGTCGAGCTGAACATGGATATGACAGAGGCTAGAATTCCTGTGAAAGGCATTGTGCAGAAACTTGTTCCTGAAAGAGAAACCAAGTTTACGGTGGAGAAATCTGATGATCCTCATGCTCAAATTCTTTTTGAATCAGCTGGTTTTGGAAACTACTATCTTCATATTGATGAGATTTCTGAGTTTGCTGAAGATTGGTGTTCTGTTGATTCTTCAACTCTTTCAGCAAATGAAGGAAGTTCTAATAATGGAGAGGATTTAACACTTGCTGAATATCCCCTTGATCGTATGATAGAAGATGCTGAATCTTCTACTACAGATAAAGATGTTGAACTTCCTCAAGATGAAGAAAATCAGTCTTCTCCCATGGAAGATGAGAACACTCTTTCTTCTACTTTTGAAGTAGGAGAATCCAGCAGTCTTTATATTAATGATGATTCTAATGATATTTGGATTCTCGAGTTTGATGGCAGTTGTGCTACAAATGGATCCGGAGCTGGTGTGGTTCTGATTTCTCTAAAAGGTCAAATCTTTCCATATTCTTTTAAATTGCAGTTTGCAAATACTAATAACACTGCAGAGTATGAAGCTCTCTTACTAGGTATGATTGTTGCACTTCAAAGAGGTATTAAAAATCTGCATGCTCAAGGAGATGCTGAACTGATAATTTGTCAAGTAAGGAATATTTATCAGACAAGGAATGGTAGACTCCGACATTACCGTAATTTGGTATGGGAGAATATTCAAGATTTCGATGCTTTCAGTATCTCAGTTGTTCTGAGAGAATTCAATGATAGAGCAGATTCTCTTGCTGTTTCAGCAACTCTCCTTATTCCTCATCTTGATTTTAATCAAGATAAGTATATTGTTGAAATAATCTGCAGGCCTAGTGTTCCAGATAACTGGGATCATTGGCAGATTTTCAATGATGATAAACAGATTATTAACTTTTTACAAGTTGATGATGGTTTTAGTAACCTGTATTTTGAAGGTAGCAATTCTTCTTCTTCTTCAGATTCTATGTCAGATACTTGGTCCGAATCTGATGGAGAAATTTTGCAGCTAAAAGGGAATAAAATTCCTAAGGGATTGGTATCTCTGGAAAAGCTTTTTGACAAACATGATCGATATATCAAAAAGCAGCAACAAGTAAATTCAGATTCTCCTACAGGGTATGACAAGTACAATATTGGATCTGAAGAAGATCCTAAAATGGTTAACATTGGTAATAGTTGTACTCCAGAGGAGAGAAATCAGATTATTCAATTATTACAGCAGTACAAAGATGTGCTGGCTTACTCATATGATGATCTGAAATCTTTTCATTCAGGACAAGTTCAGCATGAAATCCCTTTGAAGAGCGATGCAGCCCCTTTCAAACAAAAGCAACGCCAGTATAATCCCAAAATTTCTGGCACTATCTATTCAGAAATTCAGAAGATGCTACATGCACAAATTATTTTTCCCATTCATCATTCGACTTGGATAGCTAATATAGTCCCAGTACGCAAGAAGAATGGAGAAATTCGTATTTGTGTGGATTTTCGTAATCTCAATCAGCAGTCATTAAAGGATAATTATCCTTTGCCTATAATGGATCAAGTGCTCCAGACAGTGACAGGTTCTCAAATGATGTCTATGCTGGACGGATTTTCAGGCTACAACCAGATTGAGGTAAGTGAAGCTGATAGACATAAAACTGCTTTTACTACCCCATGGGGTACTTTTGCATATCGCAGAATGCCTTTTGGATTAATAAATGCAGGTGCAACCTTTCAAAGAGCAATGGATTCAGCTTTTCGTGGTATCTTAGGAAGGTATATCGTGGTGTATTTGGATGATCTCACCGTCTTCTCAAAAGATCGTGAGAATCATTTATTTCATTTACAAGATGTGCTGGAAAGGTGCCGCAAGCATGGTGTTTCTCTTAATCCTAAGAAGTCTATCTTTGGGGTTACTGAGGGTAAACTTCTGGGACATGTTGTATCAAATGAAGGAATCAAGATTGATCCCGAAAGGGTAAGATCTATTCAAAATCTGCCTTTGCCATCTAGTAAGACAGCTGTTCACTCTTTCTTTGGTAAAGTGAATTTCTTGAGGAGATTTATCCCAGATTTTGCTGAGAAAACACGTCACATCATTGATATGATGAAGGGGAAAGCTGTTTTCCGTTGGAATGATGAAGGTAAAGCTGCTTTTGCTGAAATTAAGAATGCAATTGCTCACGCCCCAGTGCTGGTTAGTCCGGATTACTCTAAAGATTTCATTATGTACAGTTATGCTGAGCATACCATGTCTGCTATTTTGATGCAGCAAAATTCAGAAGGAATTGAATCTCCTATTGCCTTCATGAGTTGTCCATTAAAGCTTCATGAGCTCAAATATTCTACAGTTGAGAAGAATGCTTTTGCAGTTGTAAAGGCAGTCAAGTATTTCAGGTTCTATATTCTTAATTCTCATACGATAGTGTTAGTTCCGGATACAGCTGTCAAATCCATTTTGACACAGCAAGATTTTGGTACAAAAAGAGGAAATTGGGTGGCTAAAATCCAAGAGTATGATTTAGAGATTAAACCAACCAAGCTTGTTCGTGGCAGAGGTTTATGTCAGTTGATGGCTGAAAGCAGTGCAGAAGAAAGTGAAGAGGAGTCTTATGAAGATCTTCCTAAGGTGTTGTTTGTCAGCACTACTGATGAGTGGTATTCTAATATCGCCTATTTTCTGACTTATGGTGAATGCCCAGCTCATCTCTCTTTCAAGGAAAAGAGAAATCTGAAACTCAAGGCTGCAAATTATATTCTTTGGGATAATGGTTTGTATAAAAGAACTCTTGATGGTAATTTTCAGCGTTGTGTTGATAAAGCACAGCAAGATAGATTACTTGAATCTTTTCACAATTTGGCTTGTGGTGGTCATTTTTCTCCATCAGTAACTGCTCATAAGATCTTGAGGGCTAGGTATTATTGGCCTACGCTTTTCCAAGACACATATAAATGGGTACGTAAATGTACACAATGTCAGCAATTTGTTGGTAAGCAAAAAATGATGGCGCAGCCATTAAAACCAGTTGTGATAGAAGAGCCTTTTAGGCAGTGGGGAATCGACTTCATTGGTGTTATTAACCCTCATTCAAGTGCTGGACATACCTTTGTTCTTGCTGCAACAGATTATTTCACCAAGTGGGTCGAAGCTATTCCTGTGAAACATGCTACTTCTGAGGTAGTGTGTAGATTTTTGAAAGAAAACATCATATCAAGATTCGGTGTTCCTTATAAGGTCGTGACAGACAATGCATCTTCCTTCTCATCTTATGAGGTAACTCAGTTTTGTTTTGATTATAGTATAATATTGGCCCATTCTTCAGATTATTACCCGCAAGGTAATGGTCAAGCTGAATCGAGTAACAAAAATTTGATTACTATCATCCGAAAGCTTGTTGATGAGAATCAAAGATCATGGCATAAAGCGTTATATGATGCTTTGTGGGCTGATCGCATTACACCCAAGCGAGCCATTGGCATGTCTCCATTTCAGTTGCTCTATGGAGTAAATGCAGAGATTCCTATCACATTGGAACTTCCAGCCCTCAAGTTGATCAAAGCTGTAGAAGATGCTACATTTGAAAGTTCTCTTGATAAGCGGATAATGTTTCTCTCTCAATTAGAGGAGCAAAGATCACAAGTAGTGGATCGTATCAACGACCATCAGAAGCAAGTTAAGGCTCTCTTCGACAAAAAAGCAAAGCAGAAGGTCTTTCAAGTTGGTGATCACGTCTTGCTTTGGGATAAGAGGAGGGAACCAAAAGGAATGCATGGGAAATTTGATTCTCTTTGGCGTGGTCCTTTTATCATTCATCAAGCAATTGGTGAGAATAGTTTCTTGCTGGCGTATCAAGATGGCACTCCATTCCCACTTCCTTACAGTGGGCAGCATCTAAAACACTACTTTCAGTAGAGTTTTAGATTAGTTTTTGTACATAAGGTTTGAGTCTTTTAGCTTTTTAGTCTTTTTAATTTTTACTCTTTTTAATCTTTTGAGTCTTTTATTTTTGCGTTTTATTTAGTGACTCCGTAGCCCAATGAATCCTAAGGCACTTCAGATTCTGGATTCTACTACCTTCGTTTTCGAAGGCAGTTCCCCAGTCGGAGCCAGCTGTTATCCTAAATTTTTAACTCGTTTCAAAATTTAGGTAACCAATCAAAATTTTCTTAAAACTTGAGATTTTTCTTCTCCAAGGCACGCATTACGAGGTGCAAAGGGTGGAAAATCTCTGTTTTAAGTTGATTAACCTTTGGGCTATTCTTTTTCCTCTTTACGTTTCCGTTTTCGTCAATTTCTGACTTGTTTTTAATGTCTTTTTGACCAATTTCGGGTTTTCTGAGCAACTCAGCAAATAGGGAAATTTAGACTCTAAGGCAAAATTGCTAAAGTGTTTGAAAAACCCGAAATTGTTTAAGTTATCATAAAAACCCGATTTTTGTTGAAGTCCTTTTATTTTGACAAAAAAGCAAAATTGCTAAAGTGTTTTAAAAACCCGATTTTGCTTAAATGACATAAAAAGTCAGAATTTTTCATAAGAGTTTAATTTTGCTAAAATGAAAATTGTCTTTTTATCAGAAAAGTGCGAATTGGTTAAAAGCAAAATTGTTAAACTGCATAAAAAACCCGATTTTGCAAAAAAGAGCATGAAAAGCTTCATAAAAAACCCGATTCATAACTTTGATGATATTTTTCATTGTCAAAACTTCTGAAAAGTCCGATTTTTCCTAGATTCAAGCTGGTTGAATTGTTCTTTGCATTTATTTCCTCATTTCATGGAGATTTGGTCGACCTTGATGCTTCAAATTCGGATTTTAACCAGTAAATAGCCATTTTCTGTCTTTTTGGACGCGTCTAGGGCTTTTGTTTCTGCATTTTCGCGTATTACAACTTGTTCCAGGTATGATTCGCACTTATTTCTCTTTCTTTCAATGTTTTACTGTCATTTATCGATGTTATTGTCTTTTATATATCACGTTTTACGTTTTTCTGACTGTTTCAAAACGCGTTTTTTATTTTTATGCGTTTTTCCTTCCATTTTTTGCTTTCATCATGGTTATTTTTATATGTTTATTGGTATTTTTAATGTCTTTCATAAAAACGCGTTTTATCTTGCTGCTGTTTATTATCAAAAGTGCGTTTTTCTTCTGAAAAATCCGCCTTTACACTAAAACGTGTTTTTGTAAAACCACATATCTCCATACTACCTCCATTCGCCTTCATGTAGAAATGCGTTTTTCCTCATTTACATTTGCACGCCATCTCCATTTCATTTAAAATTTTGCCTTCCATTTCACATGTCTCTACACTACTATACATGATGCATATTTCCATTTAAATCTGCCTTATGATGAAAACATGTTTTTCATTCTACCATTTCCAGCAATTAACAATTCATTCCTTTTTCATTTATCCATTTTTCATGTCACCTATGCTCATTTCCTTCATTTCATTCATTCGCCACTTCATATATCCATCATTATCTTTCACAAAATAAAAAATTTTACTTTGTGTTCATTTCGGGTTTTTAGCCTAAAAATACAATTCCGGGATTTGCAATTAAAATAACAATTTTTAAAATTGCAAAGTTTGAAAATTGTTAAATTTCATAAAAATCCCGATTGCCTTTGTGAAAATTGTCAAAGCTCATAAAAATCCCGAAATTGCAAAAAGCAGAAATTGCTAAAGTGTCAAAAAGTTCCGAAATTGTTCAAGTCACTCAAAAACCCGAATTGCCTTAAAAAGCACATAAGTTGACCTTTTTGGACGAAATTCCAAATCCAAGTTTTGAGATCTCTTTATCTTGCTGTTTCAAAGAGACAAAATGTCGTTTTCCATTCCACCACTTCATCCATTTCGAATTCATCTTCATTCACCTTCCATTTTTCTTTCAAAGTCCATTTCATTGTTCTAGGGTTTGAGATTCGCCATGTCCACTCACGTTGATGCTGATGATGTGCTGACCTTATGGGGTTTTCACCGCAGTCTTGCAGATTCTTGTTCAATGACGGATGAACCAACTTCTCCAGCAGGCAAAAAGATGAAGTATAAGTTCGACAAATATCAGAATGAGATCTCTCCATCTCACGTTGTTTCAAACATCGATGAGATCAAAGATACAGAAATAGGGCATGTTGATATGTCTGAATTTCTTGAAAGGGCTGAGAAATCTACGTCTTCTGATATGCAAAAGTTGCTGAGAAGTCATATCCATCTCGTGGCTTCTTTTCCTGTTGCTGCCCTTGAACCAGAATTCGTCCTTGCATGTGCAGCACGCTTTGATAGACAATCCAGGACAATTAAGGATGATGATGGCAACGTAGTTATCAGACTTGATGCTGAGACAATCAATAGAGTTTTCAGAGTACCTGATGCAACCACTTATTCAGAGATTTCATTGAAGAGTGCTCACAAACATTTTGAGCAGAAAAAGAATGATTGTATTAAACACATCAACTCTAAATGGCTTCTAAAATCACGACCTTGTGCGACCCGTATGCCCAAGTTGTATCGGTCTGATTTTATAGAAGAAGTTAACGACATGATCACTCTTTTGAGCAGAATTGCAGGGTTGAAAGTTTCTAACATGTTTGAAAGCTGGATGTATAAGTTCATGGTTGTCATTAGAAAAGCACAACATCCAATTTTCTGGGGAGAAATAATCAGTGACTGTTTGTGCGAACAGCTTGCACAGGTTCCTACCACTCTGACCTTCTATATGAATTCATATTTGGTCTACATAGCAGCTTCCTTGAGACATTTTCCAGGCTTATCTCCTGAAGGTGACAGATCATTGGTGCCTGTATGGAAATATTATGACCAGCTGACTTTTATTCCAAGTCGAGCGCATTATAGAAGGGTACAAGATGCCTTCTTTGGTTATTTTATGTGTTTGTTTGACAAAGAGTTGGTAAATAACAGGGTATCAGATGCAGCTTGGAATAAGGTAAATCAATATGGCTGCTTATTCCTTCAATTTCCAACATTCACCTATATGAGAGTTGGCTGCTTTGAAGATCAGCCATTATATGCTACCGAGATATCCTACTGATAAGATCATTTTGATGGAGCTAGGAAGGCAGTTGATGTCAGTTCATTCACGTCAAGCTTCACAACACAAATCTGGAATTGGTATTTCTTCACATAATCCATTGGTAATTGGCAGGTATTCTTTGACAACCTCTTCAAGAGCCAAAGCGATGGAAACTGAACTTCAGGAGATAACATTGAAAAGATTCCAAGCTAGAGTGGATTTTGATTACAGGAGGATGAAGGATAAAATAAAAAGAGTCTTCACTCATGTTCACCGCATCGAAGACATTTGGGCAGACCTTCGGACAGAAAGGGATATATACAAAATGGATTATTGCAGGCTCACTTTGGAGCAAATCATTGATTTGAATCTAACTTTAATTCCAGAGGGAGTAATTGATGATAAGCAGATTTTGGATCCTGAGTACGAAGAATAGGGAGTTGCTAATGCTCCCATTCCTGCGATTCAATGGTCTCAGAAGGAATCCGTCTCTATCTTTGATAGATTCCAATCAGTCTTGGCGAACACCAACTCTTGGCTCAAAAGCATAGGTGTCAAGACCATCAAAATCAGAGTTAGAGCTGAAGATGACCCAGCTGGCCCTAGAGGATTGAAATCAGAAATTAGGGAACAATCTAAGGAAGGAGCTTCCTCTTCAAGTACCAGAATCAAGCTGAAAGTGAGCAGAGCTCCTGAACAACCATTGGATAGAGAAACATTAAAGGGTAAG
>VDFB02310337.1:0-16742 GCA_007258455.2 Sequoia sempervirens | reverse complement strand
GAGGGTCTTTTTCCTCACATGGGGTTTTGATCTTCTCATGCATCATTGAGAGCATTTATTTTTTGTATTTCATCTCTCTTTTGTGGAGGAGTTTTGTCCAACTGGGTTTTCTCCTTTTCTTCAGTTGTGAGAGAATGCATTACATATATACATGGGTACTTAACATGGACTAGTAGTAGGGACCCATTCTTGCATCTTTATTTCATTTGCATAATAATCTGCTACTCCCTAACTTGCACTTAAGGGGGGGTGTTGGTGTAAATAAAATCTTGTACGTAGTTAATTAATTACTAGGGGACTTATTTACACATGTTAAGTTTACATAGGTCATAGGAAGTTATACAAAGGAGGACCTCAAGGTAGCTTGGTTTTTTTTAAGAATTTGTATAGATAACATGTGTAAATATGAATGTCATCAATGTGTAAAGATAACATGTGTAAATATGAATGTCATCAATGTGTAAAGAGAAGATGAATGTCATCAATTTACACATGTTATCTTTCCCTCTTTGGTTTTTTAAGAATATAAACATGTAAAAATCAAGGTAGCTTGGTTTTTTAAAGAATATTGGGCTACATATTCAAGGAAGTTATACAATGGAGGACCTCAAGTCGTTGAAATACCAGGGATCTTGGTATTACGCATGCAACAAAGGAAAGCACCAACCTCTGGGGGAGCCCATTCCTGAGAGTAGAAAGCCTGAGGTAGAACCAGAATGTAGGAACAGGATGATAAAGTAACTGTTCTGAATATATTGGAAAGTTCCTACATACTATCCTAATTCAAGTTATTATCTTGGCAACAATAAGAAGAAACACCTGAAGCACATCAATGTGTAGACGAAGGTTGACCTTCATTGACTTCATTTGCAATTCTCTTTCCAGTTGTCATATTCCACATGCCTTGATGTGATTCATCCCTTGGATTCCCTCTCATGTATTTTTCTTATCCTACTTGCATCTTGTTTCTATAAAAGGTTGGGGCATACTTCTTTCTAAGTTAAGTTTAGAATTTGTGGATGTTGGAAGAGCCAAAAATTCTTTAAGTTTTGTTCTTTTTTCCTATTTTCTAAATCATTCCATATTAAAAATGTGTATGCACATAGAACTTAATCAATATCAAATCCATTTTGATAGTTACCTATCTCATGAATCTTTTGTAGTTGGTTTGTTCATTTAGCCAGACAAGTCTGTATGTTGCACCATTTAAGGGTGAATACAAAACCTACTCGATGTCCAAACTAAACCCCCTTTTCTAAAAGCTCACACTGTTCTATACCTAGTTGCAAAGCAATTTGTTGAAGTATAGAGTGGTTTCCTTTGATTTGATTAAATCTTGGGGCATGCGTGGAGAATACTCAGGAGAAATTTTATTTTTCAATTATTTTGATGCTTTATTTTAGATTAGATGTTTAAATTCAAAAAATGTTCCAAAGAAGACATGAATGAATGGAGATATTATTGAAAATATTTTGTTTCCATGAAATTGTTGAATGCTTAAAGCTAAATCTACTTAAGTGATAGCAAATTTATTTGATGTTCATGAAATATTATTGCAATTCTTTTTAGTTCATGAAATTGTTTAATGATTGGATTGAAAATATTTCATTTGATACTTATAATTCCTTTACAAAAAACTGGAGATAACCATATACCCATTGAGATTAACAACAATATCACATCATACCCTAAGGAAAACCTAGTATGGTCAAAACCTAATTACCTGAGCCTTGGGATTAGGCTATGTAAACCTTTTTCGTGGAATTTCTCATCCCTTTTAGGTTACCCTGGTTCAGTCTTTCAAGTAAAGATAGGTTCTTTGTAGTTTGCTTGTGAAGATTTTATCTGCTATATTATTGTGACTAACACTGTGATCAACATGAACTGGCGCTAGGAGGGGCTTTATATCTTTCCCTCTTGGTTTTTTTTGGGAATTTGTATCAGTTCTAGATTTGAAGGTAGCTTGTAACACAAAAGTCTATACAAGTTGGTGGTTTGAAAATGAAAATTGAGAAACTCCATAAAATTCTTAACCAAAGATTACATCCTTTGAGTTTGTTCACCTTTGGTAGAGTCATTGAGTGTAGAGTTCATGTTACAACTGATCACGGTGAACCTGATTGTGATTTTTTTTAACTAGGGTAAGTTTGGCCACACATAAAGTGATTTTGTTAACAAAAGAAGTTTTAACTGCTTAAAGAAAGGGATCGTTAACGAGAAATACTTTGAATTCTTAAAAAGAGTGTAACCATAGTAGAACTAAAAATATTAAAAAATTAGTCAGTATATCAAAATGGTTTGTTAACTGCAATTGTTATGAACAAAATCCTAAGGTTTTGTAGGAAGAAAAACAAGAATATCGAGACTCAGAAATATTGCATCGAAAATGAGGAAATAGTAGCAATGAGTCATCATTCTTTTCACACATGGAAAATGTTGGTGAAGAGAAGAAGTAGGAAAATTGAGTGGGAGATGCATGTTTTTCTTTCCAAACTGAAAATTCATAAGCTAAAAAGGGAAATCTTCTTGATTTAATGCAAGATATAGAGTATCAAATTTTTATTTTCTCTTTTTTTGATAAAAATATAAATTGTGGTATTGCTTGGTCTAAAATCAAGAAATGAATGCAATCATTCATGGAGCTGAATAGAGTAAAGAAGAAAACCATGAACTAAGACTGGAAGAGAGTAGAGTATTGAGGAATCAACAAAAGTGTGTGCAATCAATTTTTAATGAGGTCATTTTCATACACATGAGCCAATTTATTAGTAAGTACGCCTTTGAATTTACATTTGTTAAACGTAGAAAATTTAAGATAATTCTTGTTACAATAGGACATTTAAAATTTATTCCAGTGAATTTAAAGATAAACATGTTGTAATTCGTACAAAAACAACAATGAAAATAGTAATTGAGCTTAAATAAATTGCTTAGTTAGGATTAGTCATTTGTTATGGTAAGTTTTGGTTAGTTAGGGTTATTTTTATTTCGTAGGGTTTGTTTTCATTTTTTTCTTCTTTTTTTTTCTAGTTTTTCCCTCTGCATTTGCAAAATTTTCATAACTTATCATATGCATGAGAGTAAATTCAAACATTCTATAACATTGTGCTGTGAAATGAGAAAAAATAAACCATAGAAAATAAATACACACTTTTAAAAGGTACTTTAAAGCTATATATATGTGTGTATATTGCATATATACATGGAAATATCAAAATTATCACTATAAAAAAGTGCAAAAAAGTGCAAAAAGAGGGAGTTGAGTTGTAGAAGAGGGTGGTTATTCAATAAATCTAGGATACCTCATCTACCAAGGCCAAATAGCCTATGTAGGCAATTTCCTGATGAATTTCAAAATAAGAGGTATGAAGGTCAGTCAAGAATGGCCGGAGTGGAACCTCTTCCCCATGTTCCAGGAACCGAGGAATATCATCCATGGAGGGGATTACAATGGTAAGCTATGCAACAAATAGAACAGTATCAAGATTTCCCAAATATTCAGGATGCACTATCATATTTGTAGCTGAGCAAACATCTTCAACAAAGAGCCCAATGTATAGGAGTGACACTACAAAGTGCAAAACCAAGTCTGAATATAGCCGATAGTACACTCTAGATTTGACATATTTTTTCCCAAGGACTAAGCACAAGTTTTGCATAGTGAAACTGGTAGTCTAAATGAAGAAAAACTTGTTAAGCCTCTAAGCCATGATATGGCCCATGAAAAGATTCTAGTGGCAAGAGTAGGTCAAGAAAATTGGAGTATCCATGACCTAGAAGCAAGCAAGCACTAGCCTAACAAAAATGAAAAATGATAATTGAGAGAAAAAGAAAAGGTGTGAAGAATTCGAGAGAAGTGTGAAATTTATAGAAAACTGTGAGGAAGTTGTGGTACAAAGTTTCCTAGATTGAAGTCTTGGAAATCACAAGTTGATGTGGCAATCAGATGAGTTTCTCCATAGCAGAATGTTAAATCAAATTAATTCTTACACAATTGGTGACAATTTTCTTCAAAGTTGGCCAATACAAAGATTGCAAATCAAGCAAGTTAAAGATTTCAAAATTGATGGTGGTCATTTCATTATGTTTTTATTAAGCTGTATTAATCATGAAGGTTCCCATGTGTGCGATGTAGAAAGGAAAAATGAAGTCGACAAGGAAGCACACGTCATCACCTAGAAAATTTGAAAGAAATGATACATGTGCATTGAGGCATGCAAATTTAATGCAGAATGATGTGATCACATTAAGTGTCATCATGACATTTATGATCCATTAATGTGGTACAACATTGTCAAATTGGAATTGCTAGTTGAGTATTTAGTAGTTGCCATAAAATTAAAATAGAAGGGTGGTGACTAATGGTTCTAAATTTAGATTTAAATTTTGTGATTAAATTGTTTGCTGCTAAATTTTAAATTATGTATATCTTCTAACATGTAGTGAGTTGTAGTTAGCAAGGATTTGGCATAAAAGTGGTAAAGTTTAGCCAAGAATACACTCCAATAGGGAATAATTAAATGAGTTTTTGGGAAATAGTGAAATGATGGAGGGATTTACAATGAATAAAAAATCAAAAGGTAACCTTCACTACCACTATAATTCCCAACCTAATAGCGGGCTTCATTGCTTGCAAGTTGAAATGAGCTATCAATGAAATATCAAAAGAAAAATGAACTATCAATGAAATATCAAAAGAGATATATAGAAAAAAGAAAGAGAAATCAACTCTTTAGGCTATAAAAATATCTCTACCTAAGCTATAGACGCTTGGCTAGTAGTAGAGATATGTTTGGGGGAATTAAAAAGATAACCTTGTTGAGGCTATGGATGCTTGACTGGCAACAAGGCTCTATCCATGGTTGGCTTTGGAGGATTACCAAATTATGTAGTTCAATGTCAATGAACTAATTTTTTCACTGAGTTTCAGAAATTGGAATTAAATAAAGCACACATGAATATTTTTTAGGGAAATTTTACTATTTTTATGTCAGAATATAGATAAAGTTAAAGAGCTATTATTTTAAAATATGCATAATTACGATTTATGACTGGTGATTTAATCCCAATTTTTTGTTTAAATTTGGTTTTATTGGTTGCAAGTTATTGAGTGGTCTCACAACACACTGTGCTGTCCTGCTGCTTGCACAAACTCCTAGAAGACCTCTCATTGTCTCCCCTTCCCCGGAACCGACACCAATGGGTTCTTGTTGAGCTTAGATGACTATCCTAGTCCTACTCCAACTCTTCTCAAAGAGTTTTCCACTTGTGCTTTACCTTTGGAAGACCAACACCTCTTTTGAAACTGGTTACTCTCTCTTGGACTTAGAAGGATCTAAGTGCCAACTTCATCATCTTTCTTGAACTACTTGCAGGGGTGTTAGAAACTCTGTTTGCTTGCATTTCACATCCAATGGAATACATCTTGGAGGGTCTTTAATCTTCAATCTACCCGATCTCAAGATTTTGCCTTGAAGAGGCCTATTTCCTAGTAGCCCTTACCAGTCACTTTTCTGCCTTTTTTCCTTAAACTTGTCAAACAACCTACCACCAAATGGCAAAACACCCCACCATGGCTTGCCCACCACCATCTTAAGTCCTCCCACCTAACACCCTCAAATCCTTTCTCTATCAAACTCCTAACCGGACTATCCTAGCTCGCCTAGGGTTTGATCTTAAAAATTCTTGCTCCATTCCCTACACTCCCTACTGCTAAATATATACAAGTGACTGGCTCCCCTGTCATTTCAATCCAGTCTCAGGGTGATTCCGTGGTTGGATTTTATGGGGGAGCCATTTTAAAACTGACTGCTCAAAACAAAGTTTACAAACCCTCTAGAAGCTAACTTATGAATTCAAAACAACAACTATACTCTAAGAAACCTGATTACAAAATGGAAAATGCTCAAGATTACTGTATGTACACAAATCTAAAAGCTAATCAACACTTCTAATTCTTCTACAAGCACTGTCACTTAAGAACACACGGTATACACAGGAAATGCAGATTTCTTTATTCACACCAAAACCAAAACTTGATTACAATGCCTTCTAACTATTTTCTACGAGTCATTACCTTTACATAGATGCTTTCTCCATCTTTCAAGGGAAGTTGATCGAGCACTTACTCCTAATTTCTAGGGATTCCAATCCAACTAAGTTGCATGTAACCTAACAATGTTGTCATGCAACTTTACAACATTATTGCAACTCTGCCATCATCCTACATTTTAGGACCTCAATCTCATTGATCTCGAGCCAACAACTCCCTTAACTATCTCTTGGCATCTTCTAACAATGACCATGTGTTTAGAACACATTAAAGGCTCGTCACTCACATTAACCTACTAAACTAATTAAAGCAAAAGATGCTTAACAAAGACTAAGCTATGATGACCCTAGTCCTAGTGACTAATTCATTTATTCCACACACAAACAAGACCCTCTAAGGTCCAAATTAAACACCTTAATACCCTGACTTGGCTAAGGTCAGGTACAAGCCAAAATTGAACATAACAACTGGAGTTTAGCCTAGGTGTTCTTAGACCAACAACCAAGGACGTAAGACTTGGGGACCAAAAATGAAAACTAATGCTTATGGCAGGTGTTGGCTAGTTGGAAAGATCACTAAAAGTGAAAAGCAAAAAATAAGGAAATCTTTTGAAAGAGTACTTCGTAATTCAAGTTATCTAGGTACTAAGAATCAAGAACTGAGAAAGCCAAAAGTGTAAAAGGTAACACAAGGTGTTGTACAAAGTGTTCCGGTTTGAGAGTATAGGTCTGGTAAATATGGAAGTTCTGGTAAAATCCAAGGTCTAGGAAAATTATGGGTAAAAGTTGAACACCAAGTATGGGGTACCGAGTAACAATGCAAAGTGAAGTTTCAAAATTTTAATGTTATCCAAAAGGTTTGATGGTCTGGTAAACTAGCTAAAAGGAATAATTACATGAGAATATATGATATTTTTTGAAAGTGTGTTTTTTATAATGGATTTAAAATGATGATTAATAGATGATGGTTTTATTTACATGATATTTTTTATAAATGTTTTAAAAGGTATTTAATAGTTGGAATTGGTGATTGTAGAAGTAGATTGCAATGCAAAGTTTTGGAATGGATGGTTAGATAAATTTGGATCATAGATAGAATCATATCCAAATCAAGCTACATATTTCAGGAAGTTATGTGAAGGAGGATCTATCGAGTCATCGAAATACCAGGGATCCTGGTATTATGCATGCAGGAAAGGAAAGCACCAACTTTCAGGGAAGCCCATTCCCAATAGTAGAAAGCTTGAGGTAGAACTAAAATGTAGGAATAGGATGATAAAGCAATCATTCTGAATATATGGAAAAGTTCCTATATACTATCCTAATTCAAGTTATTATCCTAGCAATAATAAGAAGAAGAAACACCCGAAGGGCATCAACGTGTAGACAAAGGTTGACCTTTGTTGAATTATTTTGCAATTCTCTTGCTAGTTGTCATATTCCACATGCCTCGATGTGATTCGTCCCTTGGATTCCCTCTCATGTATTTGTCTTATCCTACTTGTGTCTTGTTTCTATAAAAGGCTAGGGGATACTTCTTTCTAAGCTATGTTAAGAATATTTGGATGTCAGAAGAGCCAAAACTTCTTTAAGTTTTGTTCTTTTTTCTTGTTATTTAAATCATTCTAGATTAAAAACTTGTATGCACATAGAAATTAATCAATATTGAATCCAATTTGATAGCTACCTATCTCATGAATATTTTGTAGCTAGTTTGTTCATTCAACCGGACAAGAATGTATGTTGCATCATTTAAGGGTGCATATAGAACATACTCGGTGTCCAAACTAAACCCCCTTCTTTAAAATCTTGCATTGTTCTATCCCTAGCTATGAAGCAATCTAGTGAAGTATAGAGCAATTTGCTTTGATTTGATTAAATCTTGAAGCATGCATGGAGAATACTCGGGAGAAATTTATTTTTCAAGTATTTTGATGCTCTATTTTAGATTATATGTTTAAATTCAAAAAATGTTCCAAAACAGAGATGAATGAATGGAAATATTATTGAAAATATTTTGTTTCCATGAAATTGCTGAATTCTTAAAGCTAAATCTATTTAAGTGATAGCAAATTTATTTGAAATTTATGATAAAATTGATGAATTCTTAAAGATAAATCTACTTTATATGATAGCAAAGTTATTTGATTTTTATGAAATATTATTACAAATCTTTTGAGTTCATGAAATAGTTTAATGATCGGATTGAAAATCTTACATTTGATACTTATAATTCTTTTACATAAAACTAGAGATAACCACATACCCCTTGAGATTAACAGCAATATCACATCATACCCTAAAGTGAACCTAGTATTGTCAAGACCTAAGTACCAAATCCTTGGGATTAAGCTAAGTCAACCTTTTCCCTGGAATTTATCTTCCCTTTTAGGTTGCCCTAGTTCAGTCTTTCAAGTAAAGATAGGTTTGTCACAGTTTTCCTATGAAGATTTTATTTGCATTGTTGTTGCGACTAACATCGTGATCAATAGTTATGTCAAAAGGTGAGGAATGTAAACCATGTCCCTATCTAGGTTAGGTTACCAATCCTATTAGTTGAATATTGGGTGGATGGAATCAACATGGGAATTTCCTAATCCTTTGGACATCTTATTTCTTTTGATTTTATAATTAAATCTTGAAAATGTCTAGTTTATATTTTGTGTGGCTGTCAATATCGATAAGCATCTCCATTCAACTATAAATCTATATTTAAAATTTTGCAATTGCGTTCAACATATATAATATGAGATAAATTTATTTGCATAATTGAATTTCCATATACTATTCCATTGCAAAATATTATTCAGAAACACAAAAATATATTAGAGGGTTTTTAAGAAGGAAAATATTGACCAAAAGAATATTCTTGAAGAAAAGGAAAATAAATTTGAGGAGGTTAAAATCTAGGTAAAAATTATAGAGATGATGAGAGAAATAATTCTTAGATGACTACTTGTAGACTTTGGTTCTACTTAGATCAATATATTACATGTAGTGACTCCCACAAGTGTTGAAGAACAAATAATGCTTAATGAAGAGGAAGAATGGAGAAATTTTCTTGTGGATTTTATTAGGAAGAATAGGAGAGGTGTTGAAATAATTTTGGATGTTTAATATTTGAGAAAGGATAAAGTAGTAATAAGTGTTGCACAGGCAGTGATCATTACACCAAAAGATCAACTAGCCAATGCTTGATACAACCACTAGATTTATACAAGATCCAAAATCCACAAGAGGCATTTAATCCATGTCACGAACCCAAGCATTGCACTAAATAGCACAAGGAGACCAAGGGTGAAACTCTTGCAAAAATCCCCCTAGTGCAAGTGAGGGATTCAAACCTGTGACATTGGCTCTAATACCAATTGTTGCACAGGCTGCCATTGCACCAAAAGATCAGCATGTAAATGCTTAATACAATTTATAGATTTATACAAGATCCAAGATCCACAAGAGGCAGTTAATCCATGTCACAAACCCAAGTGTCGTGTTGCATAGCATAAGGTGACCAAGGGAGAAACTCTTGCAACAATAAGGATCTTATTGATGTTGAATTATCTCTTGTTCCTAAGTCTTAATGAACCTACCCTACCTCAAATTTATACCAAGTTTTAGAATAGTCACCAATTTAAAAAACTTGAAATGTGAAGAAACTAATATATATATAGGATATATCTATAGATAGATATAGATAGATAGATAGATAGATATAAATTAATTGTAAAGGAAGTTCATAGTAGAGAAACATAGAAAGATACTAGCTAATGCTAGTTATCATATTTGGAAAATCAATATTTCCAAACCTCTTTCCTGAGAATTAATGAGAAATAAATAGACTATATATTCTATTTTATGGAAGTTCCTTTGGTTGGATCACTCTTATGTGCCTTTTAGTGTTGGTACATTACCTCTTTTTTGTGTAGTTTTATTTATTTGTAGGTGGAGTTTTTTTTCCCTTGCTAGTTGTTTGTACGTTAAACATTTAGGCTTAATTGTTAGATCTATTTTATCTTTTGTAAAAGGGAGTTTTGGCCATTTAAAAAATCCAAAATTAATATAGGATCAATAGATAAAATTAATGTGAGTGGTCAAAAGAACAAATATGAACTTCATGATTAGGAAGCTTGTTAATTGCTATATTACACCTATGTCCTAGCTCTACTATACCTGATTAACTATTTATGGGAGGTTATGTGCTCAAATATGTGTCTATTATCATGCATAGATGCAAGTGGTGAGACCACAAGAGTGCTAGGAAGGTGAAATTTCCTATGGGAGGTTGTTAATTAAGTGTTGATTGAGTTGAGACCTAGTGTGGAGGCTATGGATTATGAGTGCACACTACTTGTGAAATTTGAGGAAAGGTACAAGGATTGAAGCTAAAGGTTCATTTTCCTAAGAAGTGTTGAAAACCTTTGGTTTGGGTGTTGTGAAAAAAAGGGTTCTTGGAGCCTATGCCTTTGAACTAGTTGGAACTATGTTGGAGGCCTCCTCACATTGAAAACACAAAAGAAACACCAAACCCTTAACACTTGGAAATATGTTCAATTAAAAAATAGAGGCAAGTAGTTTGCAAAGGGTGACTAAGCCAAGGGTTACTTTGCAAAAATAAGTATTTTAAAAAGAATTCTATGCAAGTATAAATTTTTATTGATTCCAAATAGTATAGTAGGGTACTAAAAAAATTATAAAATATTATTGTTGTCAAACTTGATTAAATGAAACTCTATCTTTCATTCCTTGGGCCTTTGACTCAACAATAATGCTTTTTTGGCTCCACAATGCTTTTTCAATTATAGGACTCAATGTTGAATTTATTGAAATTTAGGAAGGTACTTGCAATTCATGGATCTGATATTATTTTGGAGAATCTAATATCAAAATATAACATCAAATGATAAATTCCAATAGACTTAAGATATGGAGATCAAATTTGAAAGAAGTTCATAGTAGGGAAGTAAAGAAAGCTATAGTTAATGCTAGTTAAAGAGTACTTTGAAACTCAATAGTTCCAAATCATTAGCCAAGAGTTATAAATGAAGTTATTTCCCTAGAATTTAAGAGAAATAACTATCTTAGATATTATAGTTTAGGGAATTTATTTTGGTTGGATCACTCATACACTTCTTGTACATTGTCTAGATTGTTGATGTAGTTTTATTTGTGTGTGGGTAGAGTTTTTTTTCCCTTTTTTTATTAGGTAAGTGGGGTTTCAAGAGGGCCTTGACCCTTGTACAAATATAAATATAGAGCTTTTCACACCACAAAAAAAGGAAAAACCAAGAGGAACTACAACAAAATAACTAAAAATAAAATTAGAGGACCTACAAGGCAATAGCAAAAAATAAAATTAAAATCAAGGTGGTTTAAAGAAATGTTCTAAAGGTTTTTGGTTAACCTTTGACCCAAGATCCTTCTCTCCCAATCTCTTTTTCTTATTATAAGGAGAATACATAAAGACACCAGTAGATCCATCATGCAACCTTGTTTATTTAGTAAAAGTAAAATTATCTATAGGAGATTTACCCTAATATCCCACCATCTGCTCTTCCATGCAAGAAGAAGATTGCTTATTAATAGAAGACATTTGTTCCTTTTTCCTCCAAATGAATTGGTGTTCCATATTGGCCAAACAAGTAGTAGTAGGATGTCCCACTTTCTTACAAGCATTACAAATAATAGGAGAGATTTCAAATTCCATATACAATACCCAAATATTGTATTTGGAAGATAAGGTAAATTGAGTGGGAAGCACCTTGTTCTTCTCCATAAATACACAAAATATACCAAACACCAAATACTTATTTTTTGTGGTAATATATTCATTAGCACAAAATTACCCAAAATAATTAGTAATTATCATAAAAACCTTTTCATTCTAGTATTCCAATGGCAGCCCTAGCAGGTGAACCAAAATAGGGAACTCAAAGTCATTTCATGAGTTGAAACTAGGAGACCACTTTGTGAGAAAAAGGTCATTCATACATAGGAACCAAGGCCCTTCACTATGAATCCTTATGCAATCTTCCATATTGAAAAAGGAAAAAAGAAAAAAAATATTGTACATAGAAGTTACCTTAACCTAACATCTTAGATGACATACCCTAGGAACCCATCTTCTATCTGAATCAATATTAGTATAATTACCACTAAATTTCCCAAGAAATGAACTTGAAAGCCAATCTAGTGACTCATCAAGTAGAGATTTAGGAACATCTATTTCAATCCACTTCACATAGAGATCCTCCAAAATCATAGGTTTAGGAGCAGGGGAAACCATATGAGGTGAGTAAATAGTAGCCACAAGAGACTTGACCATCACCACAAACTTTGGAGAAGAATAAACTACCCCAAGAGCACCATAACCTTCACAAACCAAACCCTAATTCCTTGATAGATAACAAGAGCTACATCCCCACACAAATTAGGGGAAGCAAGAACCCTGTGAGTGGAAGCATCCTCTACTTTGTTAACACTATGCAACATGAAATCCTTTTGAATGGGAGTCAAGTTCTCCACATATGGGTGAATAAGAAAGACCTTACACAACCCAAAAAAAGGAGCACCATTATGGGTCTCCTCCACTTTCTTACCAACAATCTCACAACTTTGTGACTTCCTATGAGTCTAAAGGGTATGTGCAGGATCATGATGGGCTAAAAAGTGGCGATATAATGGGTATGTGGCCGACGAATTTTTTTTTACCTAAAATTGATGAAATATAAAGGGTTTTTGAAGGAGATTCTCAACTTTCCACCAATATAAATTATGATTTACTTTGAATTTAATAAATAATTATTATTCATTTTCTATTTGAATTACAACTAAAATCTTGATTGATAGGTTGATTGAAAAACATCTATAGCTTTCAAATGGTATAACATTTTTTGAATCCAAAACATGCATCACATTATATGCTTCACATACTATAGGATTAAAAAAAAATTATTTTCATGAAGTTTTGACCAAGTTAAGGTGGTCAGACATACAGGTTTTTATATTTTTTAAAGTTGTAATAAAAAATTCATAGTCAATTATTTACTTGGAAAAAAATTATACAAAAATATGCATCACATCCAGAAATGAGTCCTCTACTTATCTCTAAAATCTTATAAAAAAATATTATCATTTTATTGTGGTTAGGGTGGTTAGATAAATACCTACTTATTTTTCCCTAAAATTTAAGTACTCATGCGATTGAAATTTCAAATTTTCACCAAATAGATTTAAAAAAAATAAACCTAGTAGTTTAGAAAATACATTCAATTTGCTACAGATTCTATTCTTACATATTTTTGAAATAATATAGATAAATTATTCAAATTTTTAAGTCAAGTTGCCTAACTCTGATTTTTTTGAAATTTTTGCCACTTAAGGGCTTGTTTTTTCCATGATGATCTTGCACATACCCTAAAAAAGGATATAATTTCAAGGTGTGGTATGGTAGGTGGTGTTGATTGTTTATATGGGTTATTAGGCTATTCTATTTAAGGATAAAGGACCACATTGTTATAAAGGTTGGGTAAGGTTTTATTCATAAATTCATGATCCACAATGTCCTCTTCTTGACTCAAGATATCATCATTAAGAAGACAACATTGAGAGATACGAATCATGAATATCATCATTTGAATTAGGGTCATTACAAAACACACAACTTGAAATATCAACCAAGGATTTCAAAGAGTTCAACATCTTACCAAAATATTGAGCCATTATGACCATATGATTCTTTCAATAAGGTTTAAACTATTATGCACTAGGTAACTGGAAAGCAGACAACAAATCTAGATAGAGAGCTCTACATGGTCCCTGACATAGAAATCTGAGCCCCAAAATGTAGGAAAAATGTGACTAAGGAACCTAGATGTGCTAGATAGGTTTTGAAATGAAGAAAAAAATGGGGTTATGATAAAAGGGGGTTCACCAAAATGATAACAAATAACCCTATTTTCCACTATTTCTTTCAAAAAATGAGATCCAAATCATGAAATGACTAAAAAACAAAAGGTGAGTCAAATAAAGGTATGAATCTAAATATTTCCCTTTTTATACAAGGATGGGGATCTAAGTCAAATAACACTTTGGGGAGAAATATTAAAAATATCCAATAAACTCCAAAATGTAAGCTATCAAGCATAACTGAAAGACTATACTCAAAACTACTGGAACCAGTAATCAAAAGGAAAATTTGAGAAAGGGAAAATGTTGTGTACCAGTCACCAAAAGTTCCTTTGAAGCTTACTAAGGACTCATTCGACCTATGATGAATGGGTCATGGAAAGGGATCTGTAAAAATTATTTCTAGGTTCTCTGCTCTTGTGTCTGCACTCCCAAATTCCCAAGTTTCATAGTTGGAAAGCCGGAAATAAATCTTGTAGAAGAGTTTCCATGAGATGACAACTTTGCAACGTTATTCAATTTTTCTCTTCAAAGGATCTTCCACCTAAAACCTACAAATACAAACACAAGAGGAGAAAAATGTTGTTTTTTGTGATGGGGGTTTTCCTTGGTCAAACCCCCTTTGAGTATTTAAACTTTCAAATGAAATAAAATAGCATGAAGGAAATGATCAATGAATGATGCAATGTCACCACTCACAAAACCTTTGATTAAACCTTGGAATGTAAATATGCAACTAGCATGAAGTAGCCTTAATGGATGTAAATTTTGATCTTGAAACTTGATTTGAAATGATTTCCTTGAATGCTTAGAAGGATCACAAGCTCTACATCACCATATTAGCTCAAACAACATGCATGATGCAAGAGGAATTTGACATGATAATGGAATCTTGATTGCTGCAATAATATTCAATAAATTTTCTCTTGAATGCCTTGAAATGCTCTTGAATTTATCTTGATAATGCTCACTTGAATTCTCTTAACTTGTTTGAAATATTCTAGGACTTCTTAGATCAAACGTTCTAGGTGAAACATAGTGAAATGACCTCTTATTTATACATATGTTAACATTAATTCCTGAAATTCAAATATCACAACCTGGCATTTGAATATGGATTTGAAATCAATAAAATGCCACCAGAAACATAGTTTAAATTCAGGTTTTAGGCTTAAGTGAGGACCCATTCATCCTACGGTGAATGGGTCCTAGGTCATTTACCTAGGACACAAATTCTTCAAGGATGAGTGTTATGTCATGGCATTAATGAATGTCAGGTTTCATCTTCAGAAATTGCAATTAATTATGTGTGGATTTGAATTAAACAGGCCAATTAAGGCATAATTAACCTCAATTAATTAATGAGGTCCTAGATAAGTGTGAAAGTTAAAGGTACACTTTATAACACTAAAATAAGGCACAACTAAGTCCAATTTAATAAATAAGGTCCTAAACATAATGTGAATATGTAAAATACATATTACAACACTAAATTAAGGTATAATTGATTAGGTGGAAAATAGGGTTAGCCAAAATGAATTGATCAAGATGATAAAACACTATGCTTTTCACCCTAATATTATGTTATTTTATGTGTGATAAGATGCAAATAACAATCATAAACTAAATTTAACTATTATAGAAACTATGAGGGAAGTTTTTGTTGAACAATGAGGATAACTGAGAGGGGGGGTGAATCAGTTATCATAAAAAAAATTTCTTGACTTTAATTAATTTGGAGCAAGCTTATATCAATTAGATAATAATAAAAAATATATGAACATGAAATCACACAACAACACCATGCACAATGAACACAAGAATTTACATGGAAACCCAAGAAGGGAAAAACCATAGAGAATGTTAATTCTCAATTATAAAACACCAGTTAAGGTGATTTTTACAAGGGCTCACTGCCAAAAAGATCACTATAGGTAAGGCTCACTGCGAGTGGGCTCACTTCCTGGCTATTACAACCAAAGATAAAAAAGGCTCACTACCAAAAGAGAAAGGCTTGCTACATACAAAGAAAGGTTCACTGTCGGTGGGCTCACTACCCAATTAAAAAATTTGATTACAAAATAGTCTCACTGACAAAAATGAACTGATGAAGTTGCATCTACATATGCATGAATTTAGTTCTAATTAAGAGCACAATATATGTCTTCACACCTTCCTCACACAACCTTTGCAAAGAAAATTACTTCTTCCTGACACTTGCTTTTAGTTTTATTATCACATAATCCTTCACACCCTACCTTCTCGCACACACCACACTTCTTATCTCTTGTTCAAAATCAATGAGATGTTCAATATATATGTACCCATAGAACAAAATAAGTTGGCCAAACACAATATCTTCATAATCTCCTAAGTCATCCTAGAAAAACATGTCAGCTTGAAGAACATCCTTTAAATATTCAATAAGGCTTGGCACACTAACACTAGACCCAAAATATAGGTCACACATAAAGATCTTCTTACCACATTACCAAGGGACCCAAAAATAGGTCATACATAACATAGACTAATCACATAACATAATTATCAAAATATAGCACACTTTGATTTACATTAAATATATTCCAAAGCTGATGGGAATTCCACAACCAAGACCAAATCTTGATTTTCATCAATTTTAGTACCAACTGGAGAAGCAAAATTAGACACACCAAAACTTGTAACATGCTACATGAATGTCTGGATAGCAAGGATACCCAGAATACGCTTTGAGCATAACAACCAAAATAAAAATATTAGTCTTCATTATTCTGCATTAGTTGACT